>KK117166.1:48220-60715 GCA_000611955.2 Stegodyphus mimosarum
TTACACTGAGTGAATCAATACAGGTGACTCACCTCCAATGGCTACAACACTTTACAGACTATCTCCAGCATGGAGATAAGAAAGGAAGGAGAGGCCAACTCCGCACTACAAGTGAAGCACTGCTCCGAGGCTTCGGTCTCCAGGTCGGGTGTTTTTTGTTTACTTCAGAAGCGCCCTTGACAGCGTTTTGATTTTGACACACGAGAGTTCCATACAAATCGAAAAACGGGACACTTCCACATAAAAGGAACATTCATTGTGTGATGGATAATAATAATTTGTATAGTTTAATGATATTTATGCAAAAATCACATCTTGGTTATTTTTCGATAACTAACAGCAGAAATTTTGATTATGAATTTGTTTTATAAAATTCTAAGGTTTTGAACTACAAAAATATAGATTTTAGCAAAAATGCTACACTTAAAGAAATGAAAAATACCTTACGGTACCTTTAAAACTGCATACATTTTTTGATACTCTTGACAGAGTATTCACTACTTTTATTTAATGTTCCAAATGCCAGAATGTTTTAAATATAATAAATTTTCTGTTATCCGCATATTATTGCAACATGTACTTTTTAAAAATTTTTAGAGGAGAGGCTTTTTAGTTGCCCATTTTAAACTCATCATTTTATTTTTATGTAACTGAAAAATAATCACTTTTAACTCACTGAAAAATAATTTGTGTTTACACTTTTTACTTATTTGGGTTAATTAAAAAATAAAACTACCACCAAATGCTGCAATCCTTGTCCAAATTAATAAATATACACACAGATATACCAATAAGTTAACTTTTCCTTGACTTGTAACCAAACATTTGTATAAAATTATGTACAGTTTTGCACAAGTGTGTGGAACAGAAGACGAATACATTTGTGAACTTGGCGAATGAAGCAATATTATGCACAGTAAGGCAATCGTGATTGCGATCTGATGACAATGCGGTTAATGTTTAAATGTGAAATGGATAATTATTATTTATTATATTATCAGAGAATTATTAAATTGGGTAAAATCACTAAAAGAGGTATTGAGTGCTCTGCAAAAATATATTTACTAGAAGATTTGAATTTGATAATGAATATATCCTAAAATGTGTTTTAAGTCAAAAGTTTGAAACCTGATGGCTGAACGTAAAAGCATGCATGTTAAAATATTTGTAATTAGGCACATAGGTCAGGTTAAGTTTTTATTAAATAGAGTAAGGCATGCAAGGGCTATCTGGCTAAAGGTAGAGATGCCATTGTGGCATTAAAATTAATGCATGCATTTTTCATTCAAATTTTATTTATACATATTTCTTATGTAAAAATTTCGGTTATATGTTAAATTACTGTAAATTACTTTATTCAAAAAATAAAATATGTATAGGTATTTATGCATATGCTTGCAAAAAGCATGTATCTGCCTTTAAATGTTGGAATGTGCTTTAGCCCACTGCTTGGCGGCGATTGTTTTTGAATGAGCAATAAACGCGCCAACATGGGTAACTCCGTAATGTGTACGTTGTGTAATTCGCTGAAGTTTTTTTTTAAGCTTAAAAGGAACGCTGTGCACATGGCATTTTCTTGTAATTTATTTTCGTTATTTTAGCTTATTTTGTTCATTTGTGTACGTTGCCTACATTGTGCAATTCGCAGATTTTTTTTTAAGTTAAAACGGAACGGTGTGTACATGGTATCGTTTGTAATTTTAATGCCCTTTTAAAAAAAATTCCTTCTTTCTTGGATGCCATTTTGGTTACGTTTTCACGGAGCGTGTCGGGAAGGTTATGTAACGGCATAAAATGTGTAAGTATTACAACATAAAATGTAAATAATTAATTTAAACCTGAGAAATATTTTAATGATCATTATGTTCGTTTTGTATATTATTTTACTATCTTTTTGTGGCAACAAAAAGATAGTAAAATAATATACAAAACGAAAACTTTCCATACTAATTTATGCTTTGGAATTCTATGTTTTGTTTACACTAGGTTTTCGCGGAGCGTGTCGGGAAGGTTGCAATTGCAAAGACGTTTCGCAGAAACGGGCCGAATTGGCGATTTTCAAAAAACATCGCCAAGCAGTGGCATTTCACCACTAAATTATTTAAAATATGTAAATATTTATTAAATTATTTATACATGTATTTAGAAATGAAGGATTTATTCATTCATAAACTCCTGTGAAAGGTACTGTGAAGAAATCTGATTATTAAATGCATCTAAATTTATGATGATTATAAATGTTATCTAAACATTGAATTGTAAACATAAATTGAAATCCTGTTGACAAATACGTTTATAAAACTATTTAAGCAAGAATTATTCATACTAGAAAGCAATCTGTTAAAAGGTACTGTAAAACAAATTCTATGAGATGCATACTTAAGGAATTAATAAAGAGCAGTTTTAAAATATATATTGTTGAAATTAAGGATAAAAAAAATCTGATACGTATAATTAAAAAAAATTATTCCCATGCATTTTATAACAACTCAGTTACAAGTTTTAAATAATATTTAGAAAAAATAATTTTTTATTCCCTTTCAGAAATATTCAGAGAAAGTTAAGTGCATGGAAATGAGCACCAATATTTAACGTACTTCACTATTAAAATAAAAGGTGCTCTAATTAGAAATGTACCAAATAGAGCATTCATTATAAATTGACTTAGATCTTTCGATTTAAAAGATGCCTCAGAAGCTAAAAAATCATGTCATATTTGAGAAAGTAGCTCTATAAACAGAAAAGAAATAATGCATAATTTTAATATTAATAATACAATAAACTTTGATCTTAATTTTTGTAATCCTTGACTGAATAAAATCGAATTACCTTAATTTTTTTTTCTAACGTAATTAAAACGAAAACTTGTGAAAATATTTCATTCAAACTAAACCATTCTGAGCAAACTGTTCTGTGAAAAGTATAGCATTTAATTCTGTTCAGAATGAAATGTTGTTTAAAAATGTATTCTTTTCACATACTCTGAAATATTGTAGAAAAAGAGAATATGTACATTTATATGTATATTAATGATGTAATTACAAAACAT
The DNA here is from genome assembly GCA_000611955.2 of Stegodyphus mimosarum. Taxonomy (NCBI): domain Eukaryota; kingdom Metazoa; phylum Arthropoda; class Arachnida; order Araneae; family Eresidae; genus Stegodyphus; species Stegodyphus mimosarum. The sequence goes on from KK117166.1 coordinate 51,270, forward strand.
TTACATCCAATCGTGGCAAAACCCATTGATCTTAATGGTAAGACACTGAATGTTTCGGTCACCACGAAGGGATCGCCAGTGCTTCAAAGCAGTGTATGAGGTAAACCGGCTAGGGCCTCTCCTTCTTACTCTCTACCTCCATGATCTCCAGCAAGAAGGAGATTTTGAAGAAAGAAATCGCTGCACTTCTTGCATCAGGCATAATTGAAGAGTGCAATTCACCATATGCAAAACATATTGTTTTAGTTCCCAAGCCGAATGATCACTTTCGATTATGTATTGACCACAGGAAACTGAATACTGTGACAAAGTCTGATCCATACCCGCTGCCTCGTATGGATGAACTTATTCATAATGCAAAGCAAACTAGATACATGTCTACCATAGACTTAAAATCAGGGTATCACCAAGTTAAGATTTACCCTACAGACAAAGACAAAACAGCCTTTGCATGTCAGTTTGGAGTCTATAGATTCACAAGGACGCCTTTTGGATTGAAGACGGCACCAGCCACTTTCCAAAGATTAATGAAATTTTCTGGAATGGATTAAAGGTCATTATATCACAAGTTCTGGAGCTGAAGTATACCCTGCCAAAGTAAAAGCCATTCAACAAATTCTCTCACCAAAGAATATGAAGCAAATTCAGAGTTTCCTCCAGACTTGCAGCTGGTATCGACATTACATTCCTAATTTTGCAGAGATCTCAAGACCATTGAGTAATCTCACGAAGAAGCACTCCACTTGGAAATGGAGACCAAGAAAGAACATTTCTAAGAATGCTGTGCAATAGAACCAACAATATAATTCTTCCTCTGGCTACTTAACGACACATCTTCATAGCCAGGGGTGAGACTGCAACAAATGAATATTATCAGCAACGCCCTCTACCGACGATATAGAGATAATACTCAGTTCAATGCATGTGAACTGCAAAAGGGAGATATTGTTTGAACTCATGCCCTAAACTTAAAAGCTATTTTTATGTAATTTCATTTTTTAAATTTTTTTCTGTATGTTAATGTTAGGTGTTAATAAAAAGTTAATTAACTCCTAATTGATTGATTTTTAAGCATTAAAACAGAATAGAAACAGTAACAATAATGAAAGAAGTAAGATTTTCATAAAACTAAAACCTTATTTTTTAAAAGCCGAACTACGGAACATTCAACTAATTGCAAAGGTCAAGTAACTAGAAGTTCAGAAGTTTAGAACATTTTGTTTTTTCAATGAACAGTTAAGCAAATGATAGATATTAAAGCCAACATAAAGCATACATAGGACTTTGTAATAACTTTATAATACTTGTAAACAATACTTGTAACAATACTTGGAACATCGAAGCTGCAAATATAATAACCAAGTCTTTTTCTGAAGATGGTGTTTACCCCTTTACCTCCACCCTTATATATACCATGTTGTTCCCAAAACTCCTTCTTTGAAATGAATACTTTTCATACAGATAGATATGGTATGGAAGTATAGCAGAAGAATATATGAGAGATTCCAAAGTTTACAATTGAGTCTGTCTACCACAAGACCTAATCCAGAGTGAATCTTTAATGTCAACCAATTTCGATTTTTCTATCAAGCATTTTCGGCAAACAAAAACTGAAAGCAAACACTGGGATGCCAGTAATGGATAAGCATGATGTCACAATCATAAAATCTTCATCTTGTTTTAATGTAAACCTGATCAATTCTCAATGAGCCAGTTTAATTTTTTTCAAGAATGATATAAGTTAAATGGTATTTATTTGTTTTCCCTTACATTTTGAAATTAAATTAATTTGGGATGTTCTTTCAATAGAACAGCATGCAATGGAATATTTTTAAAATTATGGGTCCTGGTACAAGAAAAATGTATATTAATGGGCTTAATATGCAAGTTTACTTGAAAAGGCATAAACAATGGCAAGGCAACATGAAGATCACAACTGATTTAGTTTTTTATATGTTATGCCTGCATCTTACACCTGTTGATTATCTAATACAAAGCAATCTGTTACTTGTCCAGAAATGACCGATACAAGCTTAGTGGGATATATGCGAAATTTCACGGCCAATGGAATTTCATAATTGCACATTTCCCACACAAAATCTTATAACATTTTAAATGTAAACTTTCGATATTCAAGTTGATAATAAATAAGATGATTATTTTTTAAATTTTAGACTGAAAATTTCTTCTTCCATTCATTTGGCTTTTCTACCATGAACTGCATTTTTATATGTTCAAATATCTGGAATTTTCATGAATCTGGCATTTCTTCAGAAATTAAAAAATATACACAATAAAAAGAAGTATGCTTACAATAAATTATTATTTAAATTTTTTAGAAATAACAAATTATCCAACTGTTTTCAAAAGAAATTAATTGAATATATTTAAAATATCATACTAGCAGAAGAGCGCAACGAAAGATGTTCGCCGAAATCTTTTTTTAATTTTTCTGTCACTTGTTGTAACCGAGTTCGATATTCAGCAATATCTATAACATCAGCCAGTTCTTCATCAGTCAACTGAGCAGTTTTAGGCTTTCCACCTGTAATACATTTTTTTTTAAATATACGATAAAAAATTTTAAAACAGTATATTTAGGAAACAAATATTAAACTAAACAGACATCATTACCAGAAAATTACTTCAATAATTTATAAGAAAAAAAAAATCGCAACAAAACATAAAGGGATACATGGCTACAACAATGAAGTTTTTCCCTCCACCATAATTCTGCATGTTGATGTATGCAGTCATTATGTGTCATGCTGTAGAGACTACTAGGTTTCTGGAGAAGAAAATGTGAAATTCAACTGTGCTCTTGCCAGGATTTAAATGAGGATGTTTGCCAGTAGCTAGAAGTATACTAACTACTGTAAAATAGCAAGAATTGATATCATAAATTTTCTTTATAGATTTATTACATGCAGTTAATAAAGTATGTATAGCTAAAATGCTACAAGTATGTTTGTTATAGGAATTTCTATTGTAAAGGCAGAGTTTATGTTATCCACTGAATACAGAAACATCTGGCATAATCCAGTTGCTATCAGTGCAGATTTACAATGGTTTAGTTTGAAAATTTCAAAACAAATTTTAATTGATCAAAATAAAAATTAATTCTAAAAAATTATTACACAAAATTAGTTTTTTACATTATAAAATTATACATATATTAATTATTACAAACCCAATTATTATACATAAAGGAAGGGTTATTTTCCTTTATAAAGTCTTTTTTTGTGTCATTTATTTTTAAATATATTTAAAGTTATGGAATACGATACATATTTCAATTTCCTGCACTCTACTGCAGATTAAATATACCCAACGGTAGAAATTTGGCAAGACAACATTATAAAAAACGGTTCAGTAAGCCATGACAAATCATAGCAGAATTTTCTTCTGAACTCAAAGCAGATGATCAATCCTTTTCTGGGACAATCCCCAAGCTCTACTGCCATATGAAATTAAAGGAACAATACCTTGTTTATAAATAATTTTGAATGCAATTTGATTCAGTGCCCGCTGGGGCCTCTCACATTTATTAGAAATATAAAAAATATGCTTTTTCTAGTTATATCTGCTGTCCAGTAAAACACTGAAATATTTAATTTCATTCACCATTTCAAGGGGATTATCACTAAAACCAATTGATATCCATCATAAATAGTATTTCTTCTATCAATGAGCATCGTCTTAAATTTTACACGGTTAAATTTCAGCTTAAAATTTGTCCACCACTCACAAATGAGATTTAAAACATTTTAGGCAACATAAAAAAACATCAAGCAACTAGTCCCTGAACACAGAGCAACATATCATCAGTATCATTGTTTTTATTATTTAAACATCATTGTTTTTACTAATTGACAAAATCCAAAAACAATTTGCAATCTTTGACAGAAAAGAGGATAATTAGGTGAATAGTACTTAAATCTGGAGCACACAAAAATTTAAGAGAGATATGTATATTAATTCCTCTTTTTATTTTGCTAATTTTTAAGTGCCTTTGGTTCGGTCTGATTAGTTTTTTTAGCATCTACTTTCATACAGCATGGAAAATTTACACAATCTGAAAGAATTTAATTATTATCAACTTTAAATAAAAATAATGTAAAAATATTCATAAACTCATTTAATTCCTTTTTATTATTATTACTTCTTAAAAAGATCTATGCAAGAAGTTTCTTCGGAAAACTATCATAATCTATGGTACTTTGTACCAAACAAATACAAAAAAATCTGTTTAGGGAAAAACAGTTTGAAATATGACTTTTTAGAAACCAGAAAGCCGATATCCACTTGTACCTTTGTAATATGAAACACATTAAAAAAGTTGTCTTTTTGAATACTGAGAAACATTTATTTGCATGTATATAAGTATGATAAAAGAGAAATCGAATTGAAAGAAAACATTAAAAAAAAAATTAATACTGCACAGGTTTCAGTAATGCTAGTTAACTTATGAGATGGTAATAATTACATGTTAGATGATAATGGTCAGTTAAAATGGTTCTATTTATCATAGTCTAAGCCTAAGAACTGTAACTAAAATAAAAATAAAAGAAGAAAAATCTTATATGTATACATTATGACACATGGGTTTCCAGATTGTTCACTATCGGCCAATGTCTTCAAGCTCCTTGTTGCTAAACTTGCATTCATGCCTCAGAACTTTAATCATAAGTACAAAAAGTCAAGTCTGCTTGTTTCATAAAATTAAAAGTTCGATGAATACTTTATATAATTTTGATGAATGTGATTCCAAACATACGATTTTCTTTGCTCATCCAAAACAATATACATCGTTGCTACTCAAACAGGAGAACGAAATTCCCTTCCAGGTTTTCCAGATGTGTTTCAAGAAAATTCTAGGCTATCCGCGCAGTGTGCATTGGCTTTCTGAGGGCAAATTAATTATGGTACCACTTGAAAACACAACAATTTGCCAATTACACATAACTTTATATATATTATATATATAATCCCCAAAGCATTACTTTTTTAACTATAATAGGAGTTGTTTTCTCCATTGAGGATTAAGATAAGAATCTGCCCAATCAGGATTTAAAAATGTCTTTTCTGCAAACATTTTGCAGCTAAAGGAAGAAAGAAATCTATTTAATGATATTTCAAAATAAATTCAAGCACTTATATTTATTTAACAGCATGCATAAGTAAAAAAGATGTGCACTAAATTTCGTGATGGTATGTCACATTATTGCTAGGATTAGTTTCACAAGTATGCCAGAGAAAATTGTCCGAAATTTAAAAGTATTATTAACTAATAAAAAAAATTAAGATGGAAGAAGTGATACATGATATGAATTACATTAAAATAAAGTTAATTACTTAAGGATTAAGAACTGAATTAAAAAATCGACGGTACTTTGAAGAATATAGATATAATAAATGTTTAAGCCTTGATGACAGATTATTATTTTACTCCAAAATGACAAATAAGGCATTTAAGAAAGAAAAAGGGTTTAAAAGATTTTATTTTACATGACAATGGGGGGGGGGCGATTTACTTTTGTTCACCACGCACTGCACATGCAAATCTCTGGATTCTTGAGGTTACTGGAAACTTGCTTTGCCTTTCTAAAGGACATGATTGGTGCTGTGAAAACAGGTTCTACACAAGCTGTCTGAATAACACTCACGCGATACAGGATTTGCCAAGAAAATTATCATTTCCAACATTGGTGTGAAAATCTCTGACTTTCCCAGATTTTGACTAAAATATTTAAATTCCCTGACTTCTCCTGGTTCTTCAGGTTTTCCAGATAGCATGGCAACCCTGAATATACATCCTTTCCATTGTTTAAACAAATAAATATATAAAAATGCTTAACTTACTACTTTTTAACATGAAATTAAATATTTTCCAATAAACAAACATTGTGCAATTAATTTCATGAAACTGTATTGCATAATTTAAATAAATTTTTATTTTGTTACAGTTGATATAATTTTATGATACTGTTTAAAAAAAATCAAGAAGCAAAATAAAAAAAAAACTAACTCTATACTGATACAACATTTTGCAATATATCATTTACAGTACAAAATCCAAAATCTAGACTGATCAAAATCCAGGCCTCTGTATCACACCAGTAGCCTCTTTTCAGGGTAAGAAATTTTTTTATGTTTTAAACTTTCATTTTTCATAATAAAACCTGTACACAGTCCCAGTTCTTACTTTCGCCTTGGCACTGATGCTAACCTGACGAATCATTTATTATTTTTGCTTTAATCACCATATGACTATCAACACACTCAAGCTTGAGAAATGAATTATGCAGTTACAACTAAACAATTTTTTAAAATATTAATAATAATAATAAAAAAAAAACTTTGTAATTGATCTAATTTTTTCTTCCTTTCCTGCTGCTATTTATGCATCTCCCCTCCCCCAAACGGCATTAGCAACATCCTACTCCGAACTAACATGTCTTGGGATTTTTCTCATTATTTAGGTCATAGAGAAAAAATGCTATCCCCGCAAACACTTAAGAACCGAAAGTCCATTCATGGCTAAGATCAGTATGATGTCAATTAATATATATTGTCATTGGTCATAATGTGATTCCCTAGCCATCATGTCTTTGAGAATGACATACTGGAAACCTGCTTTTCCTTGAGTATTGTATTTTCCATTCCTAAGCTTTATAAAGAAAAAATACTTTCTGCTTGTTATCCAGAGGTCTGGATATTGGACGTACGGATTTCAAGCTTATTGAAGTGCATTAAATAAATAAATGAATAAATAAAATAATTGAAAGGTTTATCAGAATGTGTAAGAGATTAAAACTAACTTTTCAACAATTTCCCTTGTGCTCGTTTTGCATAATTTCGAACTTGAATATTAACATCTCCACAGTGTGGTGAATAATCTTTATAAGTAATATTCCTAAATGTTGAATCTAACTTTGCTGTACAATAATACAATGTATTTGAATGAAAAGGCTGTCTACAAGCTTTTCCAAATGTCCAAATAAAGCTTCTACAAAATCTCAGCTTAAAAAATTGCTCCATTCTGAAAAAATTAACAAAATATATATATAAGTAAGCACATAAACAAGACTTTTTTTAGATCATATGCATACTACATAAAATATTTTAATAGGAGACAAAAAAAGGCTATAGTTACAGTAATTTGTTTTGATGCTATAAAATTTTAATAATGCTACAATCTTTGCAAAAATGTTATTCTGAGATAAGAAAAACATCTTCAGATGCATTATCTCTAATTTGAGGTCTTCCCAGAAAGATATGAAACATATTATTTTGACAATAAAAATTGTTTTAAACAAATAATCTAGATAAAATCAACACATTATTTTTCTACATAATAGTAAAATATTTCAAAAGAAAAGATGTATATATGCAGATACATTTTTTACATTAAAATTTGATTTATATTTTTATAAATATTATTTACATTACATGCAACTTGTAAATTAAGAAAGGTTTTTTACAAAAAAATAGACCATTTTTTGGAAGAATATTAATATATGAACTCACCTCCGATATTAATCAGAACTAAAAAAAAATACAGGATTCTAATAAGGAAATAAATTGTATTTTCATAAAAATTCAGCAGAAATTAGAAATGTTTCAAAAGAATTAGAAATACCGAAATTCCAAGCAATGCAGATTATCTTTGTTTTTTGCGTTGGTTCATTTTTTTTAATATTACAAACAATTTAACATTCCTAAAAAATATACAACAGCTTTGCTTAAATGCTTCGTACGCCAAACGTAAATAATCACACTAACAAACACGATTTATATTCCGTGCTAAGTGTTCAAAAAATCAGTTTTGCACATAGCAATGAATAGCAATGCTTATAGCCAATTTAATGTTCATTTGTATCAATAGTCATCAGTGCTACAGAAAAGAGTTGTCTTCTCGATTATGTCGTATGAATACAAATTTTTTGATTCAGTTTGTGAATTTATTTGATTAGTTAGAAGAGTCTACTGTTTTGTTTGTAAACGCAAAGAAAAAAAACTTCTGCTCATCTAGTTGCGCCAATTTTCGACCAACTGGCAAAAAGACGAGAAGTTGACAAATGTTTAATATATATGCAGGAAGAATATTAGTGTGTTTTGTTTTGGTTCTGTGACGTACATAGGTAAGTAATAAGTTTAATTTGAAAAGTGGATTTTTTTTTAACTCAAGTGTCATTCTAATCAGTGATCTAAGACAGTGGTCTCAAATTCTTCTAGTGGTAGCGTTATTAGTGCATTATGTTTTGATTACTCTGACTTAGTAGGTCAGATCATTTGTGGCTCTAGCGTAGAATTGGGTGCCCTTTCGATTGGCGAAAAATTTTGTTCAGTTTTGGCGATGAAACCCCATTTCTTGTTACCATGAGAATTTTAACTTCTTGATTTATTTAATTGAAAATAAATCGATGTGCACATGGACAAAGTCAAGACAATGTGCAGTGACTAGTGTGTGCAATTCTCTGATCTTTTCTGGGTAAAAGTTTACAATTAGGAGCCTCTTGTTTTTTTTGGCGATTCTTTTTTGACGCCAAGATCGGTGTCGGAAGGCGCAATTTCAAGATGGCCATTATACAAAACCAAAATAAGAAGTCAAAGAATTGCACAAACTCGGTATCCATGTGCACATCGATCTATTTTCACTTTAAAAAAATCCCAGAATGGCACAATCTAGGCATTGCAAACTGCCTTAACTTTCTCCATGTACACATCGATTTATTTTCACTTAGAAAAAATCAGGAAGCTAAAACAAAGTTAAAACTATTATGGTAACCAGAAATAGGTTTTCATTGCCAAGAAATGAAGGAAATTTGTGGCTAATCGAAGGGGCACCCAATTCTACACTAAAGCACTTTTCTGAATTAAGTAAACAGTGAGTTATTTTCGTTCAATTAAGGAAGTTGTCTGCAGTGATGTGTCTTAGAAAGATCATCAAAAACATGTTCACAGCTAACAACAGATCAGCAGAGATTTGATACTGCTGATTAAGAAGCACATGGCAAAGGAAACATAAGTACACTGTGTTAAAAAAAAAAAAAAACTTCTATATCTCTCATTCTACTGGCCTAATTGACGAAATTCAAATTACGTTTTCCATGTCTCGAAAGCGCGACTTAGGATATGTATTAGATTTATATATAGCATTATTCTAATATAGGTATTTTGACACAAAATCGGACTTTTTTTTAAATAATGTACCAATTTTTTTTCCATATTTCATTCTATGACTCAAATTATGCCAAACTATCAATATTTGTAAAAATCGCATGAGTAGTTTTTACAAAATTACCTCTCAAAATTTTAGCTCCTCAGTATTGAAATATTTATTAATATCTCTATTTTATTAAACTTACTGGATTTCTTCTTTCACATTTCGAAATTTAGGTTCATTCCAAATAAAATTTGCCCATTTTTTATAATTTTTTTTT
>KK117166.1:63581-78392 GCA_000611955.2 Stegodyphus mimosarum
AAAAAAAAAAAAAAAAAAAAAAAAAAAAAAAAGAATGTATATGAAAATGGGGATGTTTGATATTGTTGAAGAAGTGCATACACATGATTGCCAGAGTTTTGTGATTGCTGCTCTTTACTAAGGGAGTTGCAATAATACTTAAGTACCATTTTCTGTCCAGAAAATTTGATACTGAGGTTTCATTGAATGAGCATGAATTAGGTTCCCCATAAAAAGTTTTTCTTATTTGTACAATGATGTCTATCTGTTTGTCTGATTTGTATTTGTGTGATTTTTTTTTTTCCTCAATAACTCTTACATCAAACATTTCTGTTTCCCTTTAAGCTTTCTGCGTTCATATAATGAATTGATTAAATTTTGGCCAAAATTGGACGAATAGAATTGGTACTTAATATGAAAGTTAGAGGAAGTGTCACGAAACTTGCATGAGTAGTTCTATATCGCCATTGTTTATCCATTTTCAAATAAAGTTGCATATCATGTCTTTTTCGATGCCAAGATTCTGTAACTTGGAAAGCATTTTACTGTATGCTGTCCCATGAAAGGCAGGCCTCAAATATTAATTAATTTTTTTAAAATATGGCCCATAAAAATAGAACTATTTCCCTCGTTATGAAAATTAAACTGACTTATCGAGCATTAATTGGGTTTACATTTATGATTGTGTTGTGACAACATGCTTATCCATTTTTGGCATTAAATCACATTACTTGGTAATAAAGTATACATGCTAATAATACAACAAGCTCTGTATAATGGTGTTACAAAGCTTTCGTTTACTTAATTTTTTTTTCTAAAAATTTAAAATAATCCAATTACTTGAGTTCCAGTTAGTTGAATGCCAGATAGTTGGACTTTCACTGTATCAAATTTAATGTCTAGTAAAATTTTTTAACTTTAATGTAATTTCGAAATTTGTAGAAGACCATTTCTAGTAATACTGAATAAATCCCTTAAACATTTAATACTTTAGAGTTTTATATTTCTTTCAGGGTAAAAGTTTACAATTGGGTGCCCCTTGTTTTTTGGTGATTCTTTTTTGACGCCAAGATCGGCGCCAGGAAGGTGCAATTTCAAGATGGCCGCTACACAAAACCAAAATTCATTTCACAAAGAATTTCACAAACTCCGTGTCCATGTATACATCGACTTATTTTCACTTAAAAAAACATCAGAGAATTGCACAAACTAGTCATTGCACATTGCCTTGACTTTGTCCATGTGCACATCGATTTATTTTCACTTAAAAAAATCAAGAAGCTAAAGCCAAGATAAAACTCTCATGGTAAGAAGAAATGAGGTTTCATCGCCAAAACTGAACAAAATTTATCGCTAATCGAAAGGGCACCCAATTCTACACTAGAGCCTCTTTCAGATTTTCGAAACCTAAAGGATAATGTGGTATGAATTAACTGTGTGTTTCTTATAATGCAGTATGAATTATATTTGGTGCTCTTCTGTTATTAGGATCAGATTCAGATATCTGAATGTATGTATGCAGGTGTGTATATACATGCACACGTATGTATGTATGTTTCTATATACCATATGTATACACAAACACGTACTTCTATACAAACATACATATATACATACTACATTTTTGAAATCTGGTCCTGATAACAAAAATGCATTTTTGTAATGTATGTTCTTATAATATAGAGTGCATAATTTCTTATAATGCCACATGAATTAACTGTGCTAGTTATCAATTTTTTGTAATAAAATTTGTGATTTTAAAATACCAAAGAATCTTTTTGTAAGTTTTTAAAGTTATAGTATTTAAAAATCTGAATTGTTCTTTGGGATTCTTGATTGTGCATTTTAATTGAACACAGATATGTGTAATTTTATTTTCAATCAGTTCAAATTATGTTCTTTTACATATATGTTCAATTGATAATGTTAGCTAAGATCAATTTATTAATGTGAAGAGATTTGCCAAGTCCAGTCTAGGTCAGAAAAGCTAATGGCTTAACTAAATGAGTGAAAAATAAATTAAAAAAAAAAAAAAGTGAGAATCTATGAAGGAAACTACCTGTAGCTGATGGTACTTTTCAAGGCAGCATTTTGCTCTCCAACTCATTGTTGTTTAATTATTGTTGCTCACTTTGAGGAATCGTTATTATTGTTGATATATATATTTAAAAAAAGTTGTAGCATTGTTTTCTTGAAACTTTTGCTATCTTAAAAATTTGATATATTAATTTACTAGTTTTTTAATTAAATTAAAATTAATATATAGCCCATAAAAATTTTCATTTTTTTAAAAAAAGATAGATGGAAACAACATGAAAAAGAGAAGATTTCCAGAGACGTTGGAAGTAACATCTGCTGAGAAACGGCTATGCGCATTTAAGGTAATGTTAAATTTATTTATCCATTTTTATTTAAAAATTTATGTGCAGAATTGAGGAATTAAAACTAATTTTATTTGAAATTAATCATAACAAAGTATAAATTTTAAAGAAGAAACTAATATTCTATTTAAGGAATTAAAAATTTATGTATTTAAAAATTTTAAAGCTTTTAATTATTTTTTGTTAATACTTATGCTGCAATTTACATAAAACTAAATGTACTCTAAGTATTTTTTTAGTTGCAAGATTATAAGTTAATGTAATATAGCATTCTCCGAATCAGTGTTAATATATCTTTTGATGATTTTTGTGAATCGTCAATGTTTATTAAATTTTGTTCAAGTAAGCCTTCGGTTCAGGAGTTAACTTTTCTCGAGAATGAACATAGCAGTTATGATTACTCTAATAATTTTATCTTCTGCTTCTTTCTTTGTTTTATCTTTTATTGCATCATGGTGAGGGATTCCTCAAGATAGTATTAGCACTACCTCTCTCTGGGATATGTTCTAGCAAATTGTATAGATATTTTTACCTATTTATTTGTCAAATATGTAGACTTGTGTCCTTGGAAAGAATTTCAGAAGTTCAATGATGGGGTATTGTTCCCAATACATAGCTCTGATCTCTGCTTGAAATACATATGAGGCATATAACACCCTTTTGTGTTATTTAGCTGTCATCTGTAATTCTCAATACTTGGGATAATGGACAGTTATAATAATAATGGACGTTTCCTTTATTTAGGAAAACTCTCTATTAGCCTTGTGAACATATAAGTTGAGTTGGCCTGGCATAAGGAAATAGTAATTACAAAATTTGTATAATTTCTGGTCATTTTAAAATTATAATGCATTTAAAATTAAGCCTGCTTTTATACTGAAGTAAATATTTTATGTCATAAACTTCAGGAAATGCTTTCGTGGGGAAACTGGGCAGATTTGGCATTATTATTTTTTATAACTTTTTTAATTGGATGTTGATTTGTTGGCTAAGAATTATCATTAGTAAGTACATGCATTGAAATTTCTGCAGAATAGTACAGAATAATTTGCTTCTTACACAAGAGGGATGTTTCTTAGTTTTTTTTTGAAATCCAAAGAACTTTATTGAAAAACTGAGAGAGATGTGTCTCAGTTTCTTTTGAGATGGAGAGAACTTTATACTATAAAACTGCTGCTAATATGATGCCGAATTCTTCTAATTTTAGATTATAAGTTAGCATTTTTTTTTACATCTGTTAGATAAGCATTATGTTGTTTGGTCTTATCTGCCATGTAATTTGTTGAACTTAAATTATATGCATTTTTAAGTTTTTAAAAACTTTTCATATAAGGTCTATTGGAGAGCTCTGTCCAATAATGTTACTTTAAGTTTCAACACACGTGCAAGTGTTCATTTAAGACACGTATGGCTGCCTCTATCACTGCATTTATTATCATCAACTCTTCTAAATTAACTGAAACAAAAGTGTCTCATGCCATTATTAAGTGAAACACGATCACGTAAACATGGCTATCAATAAAATTCACTTGCAACACTGTATTTTGTATAAATTTCAACAAGGAAGAAATGCTACAGAAGTGTGTCAAAATTTAGTAACAGTTTTTGCTGAGATACAGTTTCCAATAAAATGTGGAGGAGATGCTTCAAAAAATATTAAGCAAGTGATTTCAACCTTAATGATAAGCCAAGCTTTTGGGTGGCCATCTCTGATTGATGATGATATTGTGAAGACCATCTCTACGATGGTCTTCACAATATCAATTCACAAATGTAGATCATTTTTTGACAATATCAGTGATTATGAAAAAGCTTAATTTAGCTGAAACTATTTCAGACCGTATTCAAAAATTAGGATATGTCTACATGGGTGTAGCCAGAATCAGAGCTAGGGGGTTGCAAATGATCTTAGACCTAGAAAACGAAACTATTATGTGACACGAATTCGTCAGTGATAAAGTAGATAAAATTGCTGAGCACCAGTAATTCGATTTGAAAGTGAATTAATTAGTTGGCTGCATGCGTGTTTCCTTTTTTGTCCCCCTCATGTATTATAAATTGAATACGAGCCAGAAAACTCTCCTATAGGACAGCTTTCCCTCAGGATAGGACTCACATTCTTTACTACAGTCGAATAAATGAACAAACAAATAACAGAACTGGAATGAGTTTGACAGATCATTGAAATATGGGAGATAGGAATAAAGGAACGTCTGAGCATTTTTTACTTGGTCTTTAATTTTTATTACAACAATTTTTCTTCTATCTGGACTAAATCATTCTAAAACTTCTTTTTCTATTCTTGTTTCTTGAACAAGCTTTCTATGCACACTTAACATACACAACCCATTTAAGTGATTCTCTATTACTGCAGAATGGGACCAAGTTTTTACTCTGCACAGGGTACTAAAGGAGCGCTCAATAGTACACATAGTACATGGTTGAGACAAAGATATAAGAAGAGCACATTTCGTTTCTGGAGAAATAATTGTCGCTTCTTTTACCGAATCATCCATAGTTAACTCATTCATGTTGTCTATCTCTAGTTTCTTCATTTTCTAAAAATTATAGCAGAGTTCTTTCTCACTGTCAAAATTTTTTGAATTATAAAAATAGTGAAATCACTCCGCTTTTTTTGTAAATTCTTCTTTGTAAATTTGAGTTCTTCATCTTCAAGACCTGTCATTGTCAAAATTACATATATCTGTGTTATGAGATTAAAATGCACAATCAAGAATCCCAAAGAAAAATTCAGATTTTTTAATGATATAATTTTAAAAACTTACAAAGAGATTCTTTGATATTTTAAAATAACAAATTTTATTACAAGAAATTTTTAAATAGCACAGTTAATTCATACTGTGTTATAAGAAACTATGCACTCTGCATTATAAGAACATAAATTACAAGAATATAAGGTACATTTTTGTTATCAGGACCAGATTAAAAAATGTAGTATGTGTATGTGCATGTTTGTATAGATACATATGTTTGTGTATGCATGTGTATATATACATATGTATGTGTGTATGTATACTACCTGGTGTGCAATTGAGGCTTCAACTGCGCTTCAGGTGCATAAATGAACACATGCATAAATACATTCAGATATCTGAATTCGATCCTACTAACAGAAGAGACCGAATATAATTCAAACTGCATTATAAGAAACACTCAGTTAATTCATACTGCATTATAAGAACCTTTAGGGTTTTACAAAAAATTAAAAATCGTATTTAGAAATTATCATTACACTGGCGAGATCTCGTAAGTAGTGACAGAAATTATGTTATACAATACTATTAAAAGTATGAAAAATTAATTATTTTCTTTCACTTCCCAAGTGGACAGAATTTTCTGGTAGACATTATATAAAATGTGAAAATTTTTTTTTAATACAAATTTTTTTCTGTAATTTTTCATAGGCTGCTGAGCTTGGTATAATTGAATCTGTGTCTTTGCAAAATTTTATGTGTCATGACAACTTAAAATTTGAATTTGGGCCGCATGTAAATTTTATCATTGGAGTAAATGGAAGTAAGTTTAAATTTCTTATTAATCTTTTTGCAACTGTATAGATAGAAATTAAAAATAATTTGAAGGTTACAAAAAAATCTGAAGTGTTGCTTGAGTGATGTGTATTTTCTTTCAAATGTCTTAAGAAAAGAAGAGGCAAAGAGGGATACTGAAAATACAAACGAAGATACTGACAGTTACATTAGTCCCAAGACAGCAATAACTTCTGTTGAAACTGTGTTGGACTGTGTCGACTAAAGGGAATTTGAGTGTAGTGATAAAATAGCACTTCCAAAAAATATGCAATGAAATTTGACAAATATATAAACATTCTAGAAAATAATGTAAAATTACTGATTTTTTCAAAGAAATAAATGTATGCAATATGCATGAAAATTGATAGTTTGAATTATCTTTATTTTTCAGTTATTTATGACCTCTTTTCCTGACATCAGCCCAGGTAATCAAGAGTACATCATACATCTTTATTTACAAAAAAAAAAAAAAGTGCGTTATTAAATTGTTGAGTCTCAGAATTTAATTTTCTTATGTAATTTGGAAAACGCATACAGTACAAAGTCCCAAATCCGGGCATCCAGTATCCATAATGATATAAAATATGTACCTTCAGACCTTCAGCAAACTTTTTTTAAGAAATTTTTTTTATTTGTTTTATGCTTGTGCATCTGATATACTTTCATAATAATTCTTTCAAAACCTATGTACAAACAATTTGTTGTAAGCAAAGTGTTGAAGGAAGAGAGATAAATTAAACACTCTTGCCCTATAAGATAACAGTTATTTCATTTGCTTCTTATTTCAACTCTGTAATGTTAATGTGAGATTTATTTGAGAATAAATTGATAACAGAGATTCGAAGACAGCATTTTAAAAGCTGTTCGCAAATTCCACAGAAAAATTGCATGTGAAAGAAAAGATAAGTATAAACATAGCTTTTACAAACAAAATATTGTTTGAAAAAGAGGTGGCACCATCTATTATAAAACTAGTCAACTAACTAATGAAACTTGGTAGATCGCCAGATGGGACAATACCCAATCATTTATTAGCATAAATCTCCATGATTAATAATTTACAAGTTGCTCTGTAACTATCCTTTTGCTTGCCATATGTCTCAAACCAAAACATTCTGCATTGAACCATCATTGATTTTTCACCTGCTGAATAATTTATATTCTTGACACTAACCATATAAATCATTATTTGTGATTTTTTGCTTTCATCACTGTGTGACTGTCAACACACAGTAGCTTAAGAAATGACTCATGCAGCAATATCTAAATAATTAAAAGAATTTAAATAATTGGGTACCAAAGGTCATGGTATTTTTTATGTTGACTTTATGACATTATTAATTTTAGACTTCAGCTAACTGCACTACGACATTCTGAGTGTGGTAATGAGGAGAAATTTAACTGAAATTTATTTCCATATGCAAAAAATAGATTTTGTAAGTGATCTTCATAGGCCAAAAGATTACATTTATTGCTGTTTGAAATGAAAGTTGCTCATTTGTTATTCAGATAAGCCCAAGACAATTGCCTGAGGTAGTGTGTCTGCACTGATCTGCAGAATTTAGCAGAGACAATTTTTAGAATTTAGAGAAGCACCAAGCAACAAAATTAAAGGATGGCAAACTCTTTAAAATTTAAGAAGGCACTTGGCAGCAGAATATAGGACACGCAGAGAATACACTGCACAACAAAATGTCTACCATGGCCATATGGGGATTTTTTAATTCGGCACTAAGATAAGATTATATTTAAATGTCGGTATTAAAGCTCATGTTCTTTGGTATTCAGTTACTTATATGCAAGTAGGGAAAATAGGCTTAAGTACAGTAAATAATTAAAATAATACAATTCAGACTTAACTTCTTTAGCATGCAATAGAAGCAAAACAAAATTTAACAGAACGGTATGTTTTTAGTCGCCAATGTCATGGTAAATTCCCACTATTATATAGCAGATACTTACTGTATTTTATGATGATAGCCATGAATTTGAAGGCTTTCAGGTATTGCAAACAAAATGTAAAAATTTACCAATTAATGGAATTTGTGAGGAAGTGTAAAGTGGTAATAAATGAAGGTAATATGACAGAAGTTTTTCACTGCAGTGACAGTACCCTAATTTTCAATCAGTAGACAGACTGTGAAATATGTAGAATGTTTGAAGTGACAATTTAGTGGGAATTTTCAGCATGGCCAATACAAGACTTGAAGAATGCAACTTTTTAACTGAATAAGAAACTATGTCTATGTATATAGAATTAAAAAGTATTAGCACAAAAAAATAAGCAGCCTAAACAACTTGCATTGAAAGAAATATTTAATGAAGTAAATAAATAGGTATTGAGCCTTTTTTTTTGTGTGTGTGTTTGTAAATTTTGATTCTGTAAGGCCGTAAATGCTTCATTATTTTATAAACTACTATTTCATATTTTTAAATTTATAATTTCTACATGTCATCGTACTAGATTTAAAAAACGTCTAATATTTGAAATTGCCGAAGTTCTGAGGTGTCCGGATCTCAGTCTTTAAACTGTATTTATTTAACATTCCAGTAACACAAGGTATAATAAAGACATTTGAAAAATGGTCTGCAGGTTGTATAGATGCCATGGTAACCTCTATGATGTCCTTGCTGTGCAGTGAAGGTGCAAAATATTTGTCTGTCACATCTTAGCGATTTGCTGACTTCGATGGATTGTCATAATAGTATTGCTTTCAGATGTGATTATTCAGTTTCCCCTATAGTTTGCCAGCAGTACATTTTAAGAGAATGGATTAAAATTATGCCCTTTCAAATTTTGGATTCCCTACATGATTCGCTTTGTAATTTTTTATTGACTTATTTCATCTGAAACCAATAAGATAGAGAAAAAAGTAAAATGCATCTAGGATAAGAATATAAATTTAGAATAAATAATTTTAAGCATTAAATTTATTTCATACTTAAAAAAAATAATGAATAATTATAAATAAATATCACTAAAATATGCATTTCCGTAGCTGTTTGCTAATTATTTCTTAAATATGAGTAAAGTATGAATTTAATTCCCTGTAAATCAAAATTGATTTATCAATTGATATATATGTTACGGTGAAACACTGAAATCTGGAGAATGTCAACTTTCACCGGTGAGTGTCAACATTCACATAGTCGTTTGGTGTATGTCCAAAATATTTTCCAAATACTCTTATTTTTGACTTACACCGGTAAATGTCGACATTCACCATGTACTAATGGTGAATGTTCAACATATAATAATATTATATTTTCTTCTCCGTAACTCAGTCGCGAAAAAACGCACTTGAGATTTAAAATAAGATTTTAATAACATAAGAACTTAAAACACACAGTCCATTCAAAATGAGAAAGGAAAGTAATAGAAGTTAAAAACTTACTTGATTATACAGTACGTTCTAAATGAGAAAATAAAATAATAGTAATAAAAAACTTACTAAATTATGTGATTCAAATCTTATTTATTGCAACAACTTAAACTATTAAGACACTTTGAATTGCAGAAGAGGACCTTGCTTTTTCACAACTGCGTTTATCGGAAACAGCCAGTTGCGTCTTTGTCTACTCCTCTCTTTCGACTTACACCAGAGCATGTCTGTGATTGTCGACATACACCGGTGAGGGTCCGAATGTACAAGAATGCAATGTTATATTCGATCTTTCACCGACGTATTTGGCGAATGTTAACATTCTCTGTTGAAAGTCGACATTCTCCAATTTTGGTCTTTCACAGTAACATATATATGTTTACAAAATTTATAATACATGTAAATATATATCTTTATTAGCAAATATTGCTGCAGGTAAGTCGATTGATGTAGAATAAGTTAGTTTATGTTGATGTAGAAGATGATTTAGTTTCATGCTGAAATATGTATCTTGATCTTAATTTATCACATTTCATGTTATAGTCTTGTCTTAAATTAGCATGGATTTAATTTAATGTTTCACTTGTATTTTTTTAAAATCATATGTTAGTTATATTTTCCTATACCACTCACTACTAAGTGGGCGTAGAATAAATTCTATTTATTACAAAAGTCTTGAAATTACGGCCATTATAAATTCATTTCAGAAAATATATTTGTCTATCCTTCAGATAGAAAAATAGTTCTTTTCCTCAATCCAAATATTCAGTTGTTCAGTTATGCCTAGAATGAGATTTTTATGATCGAATGTTTAAATTTTATCTATTTTGATTTGTGTGATTGGCTTCTTACTAAGCTTGTTTTGAATTTCTTTCCTTCCAAACATTTTCTTGTCTAATGCACTGAAATTTTACTAGGATGAGCAAATATTTTAATGTATATTTTTCACTTTTTTGACAGTTTTGATCAGGGTGTCTGCACTGGAGCAATTGGTACAGATTTTGATAAGCTAGTATATAAACCTATCTTAAAATATTTATGATTATGCAGTGCAAAATTGGAATTTCTCTCAAAATGTTGGGACAAAGAGAGCAGTACTAAAATATCATTTGTTGTTCAGAATAAGATGTATGGTCAGCCTCACTGGGAGTAACAATATATCAAGAAACTGTTTATCATATTTAGATCCTCAGTGCAATAAGAAATTTCTCTGATTGTTTCCTTTAATTATTTCCTTTAAAAAGTTATTATATGAAGTAGATATGCTTTCTGAATTAAACACTTTTTGTTAATGCTATAAGTTACATGTGTTATGTGCATTCACATTATTTATATTTGAGAAGAGCATTATTGCAGTATGTTACCATAATTCATTTTCTGATTTGATAATAATATTTTTTTAAAGGTGGGAAAAGTGCTATCTTAACTGGTATTATATTAGCATTGGGAGGAAGGTCAAGTTTGACAGGAAGATATGGAAGCATTAAAGATTTTATTAAAAATGGAAAAAGGTAAGTTTTTCTGTTTTTATTTTATTAATTTGCTCAAGTATTTTTGTAGTCAAATTCAATTTAATACTATATTCCCAGTTAGTTCCTATTTATAAGTTCCTATTCCTTAGGTCCTCTCACAAGATCATGGTGTCATCTCTTATTTATGTGTATCATTGCGGACACAATGTAGTCTTAGTTGACGATTTAAGAAATTAAATATTTTTGCCTTTAACAACCAACAACAATTAATTTTAACATTTGGTACCATGATCCTTACTATAAATTTTAACAGTGTTTAAACAAATGTGGCAACTATATTGAAAAATAGAGAAACGTATGTAGAATCTGCAAATAAATTTGGTTTTTGAAAATTTTCTTTTGTTTGGTTCTTATTTTCAAATGGCCCATACTGAAAAAATACCCGTTGTACTTACTTGTGTAAATGCTTAACTATTATGAACTTGTAATTCTTTCATATAAATAAGCATTTTCTTTTTTTTTGCTTTTTCAGAAGTGCAGTAGTATCCGTGACTCTGAAAAACTGTGGTATTTCATCCTACAAGCCAGATGAATATGGTGACAAAATTACAGTTGAAAGAAGCTTCACTAATGAAGGCAGCAGTAATTATAAAATTCGATCAGCAGAAGGTTAATTTTGCATCTTGTACTTTTCATTTTCTATTTAATGGAATTTAATATTGTTTAAAGAAGTTAGGTGAACAGATATCTTCTATTTTTTCTTAAAGGATAACTGAAATGATAATGAATTGGAAAGATTTGATTGAAAAGCTATAAAATTTTTGTTTATTTAGTGTGCTATCATTGTATATAGTTAATGAGTATCTCTTGAAGTATTTAATTCTTGCTGTGATTTTTCTGCATAGTCATAATCTGTTATTTTTTCATCAGCATTGTTAAGTTACGCATTTTTGGCTAATATTATTTTAAATCTTTGAGAGACTAGCATTATTGTGGAATTAAAACAAAAATTATATTAGTATACGCACCAGTCAGTACTTTTTGCAATTTATATTTGTTGAGAACTGTATTATATGGTGTAATTTGTTAAGAAGACTTATTTCCTTTTGATTGTATTAATTGCTTCATTAGCATTTTTAATATAGTATGTAAATTACTTTGTGGAAAACTATCAAACTGCGCTTTATATTCAGAACAAACAAATAGGTATTTTTTAATATAATATAATATGTATAAATTTCCTCAAATTTTACTTTCTTTGAAAATATTTGAAAACATGATTTGTTGTTTAAATCATAGCTTCGAATGTAAACTTATATGGAACCTAACTATCTAAAATGTTAAATCTGTCTTTAAAAAGGCAGCCAGTCCATTTATCACCCCATCCTATTACTTCAGTAAAATAACAGCAAGTTGGAGAATGTTTAAAACAAACTTTTTTATTATACAGTGTGTTTCAAAAAGAATAATTTGATTTAAAAAAAATACAGCTATTCAGATTTTAATCACTTTTGATCGATCATGTCAATTTGGTGCATAGGGCCTTTAGTCTGATTATCTGTATGTATTTGATTTTTTCTGAACTGAAGTCCCCCCTTCCTGTTGTAGGCTGTACTGAAATTAAAAGCTTAAAATAACACTGCATTATTTATAATAGTCTGCAATGCTTAAGATCAGAAATAATTTATTTTAGGATTTAAATGTACTGTAAATCCGAAGTCAGTATTTTATTAAAATATATATGTGAATAACTTGTCATCAGTATAACAAGTTGTATTCTATTAGAAATTTACCATTAAACTGTTGGTTTTTATTGAAAATATTGTAACTGAAATTTTTATCTAATTTTAGGTAAAGTGATCTCAAATTCTAAAGAAGAGTTGAATAACATTTTGACTATGATGGATATTCATGTAAGAATTTAGTTATTCTCTGTTTCTAATGCAGTCGAACCTCTCTTAATGGACATTTCACTTTAGCAATCACTTCCCTTTAATGAACAGTTCTTAAAACTCTGAACTCATAGAGAAGGAAAACAGTGCATTCCCATTATTGGATATTCCCTGACTATTAATAAAAAAGATTCGAAAACTTTTGTTGAAAATTAATTTTCTTTTTTGTGTGTGTACAGAATTCATTGTTTATTAAAATAACATTTCCATTTTCCAAACATGTATGAGTTTGATAGATGGTGATATGAGTATTGCAAATTGTGATATCAATTTTAAACTTATCTAGTAAGATAGTAACTAACAATTAATAATAAAATAATAATAAATTAATGTTAAAACTGAGCTGTGTATGCAGTTTTGAAAAATTAAATTTTTTAACTTTTTTAGAATTTTTTAAAATTATGTATCTGATGAAATTTACATTTTTACAAAGAACTGTTCTTCCTCGTTTTGTTTCACGTTGTTCGTCAACAATTTTTTTATTGCATTTTCAAGTTTCTAAAACTGTTGGTAATGTTTCTGATTTCCACCTTTCCCGTTTAAGTGTTAGAGTTTGCGATGCTTTTGTAGATTTGATTAAGGTTTGCGTGTAGTCACTTTCTTTCACATTATTTTCATTGTCAGTTTCAATTTCTGCAGCTCTTTTAACACTAGTAACAAGAGGGATAAAAATTTTAAAGCAGCAGGTTTAGAGGGTGCATGGTGAAGGTCCGCGGGTTAAGAAAATTCTTTTTATGTTATATTAAAAGCAATCATGGAAATAGGGCAGCCACAAACTGTATATGAGAAGTAAACATATTTGCTATGTATGTTATTAACATATTTTTTTTTATTTAAAACTTAATGATGACCTTATTCTATTTAAATAATGGGAGCCGTAATAATAAGTACTTAGCTGATGCTACATGTAAGGTGTACATACACATTTTACAGGCATATGTACACACTTCCACAGATATTCAAAGGCATTTTTTAGTTACTCTTTGTCTTAAAACTATATCAGTTTTT
Source organism: Stegodyphus mimosarum (assembly GCA_000611955.2). Classification (NCBI taxonomy): domain Eukaryota; kingdom Metazoa; phylum Arthropoda; class Arachnida; order Araneae; family Eresidae; genus Stegodyphus; species Stegodyphus mimosarum. The sequence goes on from KK117166.1 coordinate 77,308, forward strand.
ACTTTTTTGAGTTCTTAATAGGTTTATAGTGTATAAAATGAACTGCGATTAAAAGTTTGATTGATTGCATTTAGAACATACTTCGTCACTGTGTTATTTACTACATTGACTAATTTGTCATGTACAGATCATTAAGGCATCCAACTGGGATCGTGGTTGGCGACATTGACTGCCATACCAAAGGGCCTGGGTTTGAATCCTGGAGATGGCATGGATGTTTGCAAATACATAGTGTCTGTGCTGCTTGGGGCCACTCTAAATATGTGGGAAGCCAAAAGTCCTTTCAAGAGGTTGCTGGTAGGGGAAGAAGGTTGGAAAGTGCTTAAACTCGTCCCCCCGGAGTGTACTCTATCAAAATTGGGGGCAGAAATGAGCAAAGTCGTACTGTGACCTGGATGGTGCTCAAGGCTGTTGCCAACGACAGGCGAAATCCAGCACTCCTTGCCACAATAAATTTTGTGGGCTTGCTCTGATATTACTGTCAGACAAGTGAGATAAGTCATAACAACAACATATCATCAATATTCTTGGAGTTCTTTAAATTCTGACTTTCTACTGTGAATTTGTAGTGTTTTTTTTTTATTTTTATTATTTAAAAAATTTTTTTAATGTTCATACATTTAAGCAATTTTTTAAAGCAAAGGGGAAAAATAACTAATATAATATTCACTTACGTTTTAAAATAAAATATTCTAACACAAGAGCAGGAGAAGGAAAAAAAAAGAAATAAAACTATTACTATTCCTTCTAAGTTTATTATAAATGCATAGAACAGAAATATTTCTTTACATAAATTTCTCAGGCTGCATTAAATATGTGTAATATTGTCATCAGTATTCAGTATGGTAGTGTGTTTAGATGTCCAGCTAGTAGCTGTTTGCATGCAAATTAATATCAATCTTGCAACTTCATTTAGCACCAGTACATGCAACAGCAGCTTAGTTATGATCAATATTCCATTTGATTTTTCTTTTAGATGTATTATAAAATAATTCACTTTGATGCATTATTTGAATTATCCTGCTGGGAGCTTTAGTGGTGGTATATTGTACAAAATTGATTGTAATAATTTTTTTTTTTTTTTT
>KK117166.1:78639-128396 GCA_000611955.2 Stegodyphus mimosarum
AAAAAAAAAAAAAACATGAAAGCAGTATCTTTAGTGCGGTAGTAATCACCACTCAAATTCACTCTCAGTTTCAATAAACAGAGAAGATGGCCATGCATTACTCCAGCCATTTACTAATTTTGTTTAAGAAACAGAATTCCATGTTTCTGCTAACAAGAAGATGTAGTCTTTGTTGGTGAATATTTTTTATTTAATAATCATAAAGTGAAGTTAGTCTCCTGAAAGAATTTTTTTTTAGAAACTCCAATGACTTGTGACATTTAATACTGTATATTATGCCCTGGTCCATTGGTTGGCTCAGTGATGTAGTAGGCAGAAAAGGGCCATGACATCGTCTTATGTTAAGATGGTAGTACAGTATGTTAAAATGGTAGTATATACTTGAGTAACGCACATTTGGATGTTCAGAGTACTTGTCTAACAGTACTAAAATCTTGCAGTTTGATGGTAACCCTTCATTGTTACAATGCCTTCTAGCTTCTTTGATGAAATGTTTAGTGATCTATTTGGCCATAAGTTGTTTTATGAACCAGAAATTTTTATTATTCCTGTAAATCACAGGTAAGGATTTTATTCCTTTCAAAACTCTGGGATTAGTGCTCCAATATCGTTGGTTTACATTTATAAGTTCCAACTTCATACTGAAATATCTAATTGAAATGAAAGTTTTCTGCCAAAAGACATTCTTAATAAATTGGGGGGGAGGGAGGAAAACCTGAAAGCAGTAGCTTTTCGCCATCCAAATCTAAGATTTTTCTGCCAATGTTTTGGTAGTTTTTCAAAGCGTTCAGGCCAGAAAGTTTGTGGCACCGAGTCCGAAAACAGATCAACCTCATTTCAGACGTCCTGTGCAGAATGTAGACAGGTGTGAAAAAAGGTAGAAGTCCAACAGAGCGATGACAGGGGCTATATGGTAGATGTGTCAAAAGATTCCATTTGAATCCATACAGAGAGCAGCCAGTGAATGTCTTGCATTATCTTGATTGCACTTGATGGAACATTATCTTTTTGCTCTGGAACTCAGTTTGATGTTTTTCCTAGACAGCAATGTCAACACAAACTAGGATCTTTATACATTACTGTCAAGGATTTTTACCTTTTTCCAGATACTCTTTGTGGATAATAATCCCACCAGATACAAAGCACGATCTTTTTGTTAGTCAAATTGCACTTCTTTCTGTCGCAGGATGCTGCGGACGGGCTCACCTGGTACAGACCGACCTCCTTTTTGGCCTCTGTTGAAGTAAATCCGTTTTTCATCTTAAGTTACGATCTGGTCTAGAATTCGTCCTTCTGTTGATATTTGAGTAGATTAGTGCTGGCCCAAACACACTGCCCTTATCTGCTTGAGTCGGCTCATGCACCCAGCAATTGAACTTGTTCGTCAAGTTTATGCAATGCATAGTGTAACTTATGGACATGGCACTAATGTCTAGCTCCTTAGCAAGCTTTCGAATGGTTGCATACTGATCTTCTTCCACAAGTTCTCGCAGGTGGGCCTAATCAACATCAGCAGGTTGGCCAGAGGGCTGTGCTTCTTGAATGTCATAGTCCTTGTTTTTGAACGTTTGGTACCAAACCGTCTCATAGTGTCATATGCAACATTAGTACCTAAAGCTGCACACATGATTTGGTGACATTCTGTAGCTGACTTTTTGCAACAAAATTGGAAGTAAATGATGGTTCTAATCTGGTAGCATGATAGTTCCATTTCAGACACCTTGTACCTTTATTTTTTTACAAATTTCACGACACAGAGTTCTAAAACAAGTCTCATTCTTTGAAATGCCAAAAGCCGTTTGACAAAATGCAATTAAACACGCTAATGTGAACTGTTTGCGTAGATGATATTTGCGGTGGTGGAAAACTTTCATTAAAACCCAATATTTCTAAAATTCTAAAAATTTAACTAACAGTATATGTTTTATGCATGTGAATTTTTTTTTCTGAAAATTTAAGTTTCTCAGTACAGGTTTGTTTCTTTTTCAGGTTGACAATCCAGTAACTGTCTTAACCCAGGAGACTAGTCGTAGTTTTTTGATATCTAAAAATGCTGGTAAAGAAAAATTGTATCAGGTTAACATTTTTAATAGCTATTTAATGGCAACATTTTTTTTTTAAACAGATTAAGTACAAAATTTATTCATCTTTTATCACATTGAGTAGCATGTACAAATTAATTTTTTTCTGAATAGCTTTTAAAACAAATGAACAACAACAATTCTTTTTTTTTTTTAAAGCATTTGAGACATGATAGTTAGGGGTTGTAATGCATGCATGTATACTCGAAAATCAACATTGAAGAATGAAGGAACTGCTGATCACAGTAATGAACTTAGAACATTAAGCAATGTTTGATCTGCGTCATGTAATTAGTAAAAGACAAAATTGTAATGCCTGAATATTTCAAATTGTTTCAGGAAATATTTTTAAAACATGTTAAATATAATTTACTAAATAATTAAAATTTTTATTGTTTTTTTAAAGTGTGCCAATAGTTAATTTTACAATTTATGAAAATTTCAAGATGTCATGAGTGACTGATTTTTTTTATGTTGAAATTTTACAATAGTTAAAAGTATAGAAAAATTGCTGAAAATGAGTAAATTAAAGATTTGAAATGTATTTCGTATGAAAGTTTATTTAAGTCTATTTATATAAGTCTGATGATTAATGGGATAACTGAATGAGACATGTGTGATTCATAAAAAATGCTTCAACCTTATTCTGGGTAATAGTAATGGAGGCAGGGAGGCAGGTCCATTACCATGAGGCAATGGAAGCAGGGATTAGCTGTATATCCTGAATCAATTGAAGAGCAGCTAAAGGTGATAAACTGATATACTGTAATTGGTCTAGAGAGCAGTTCTTCAAGTTAAGAACAATTCTGTATAATGAAATTAAATTATCCAGTAGGGTCCAGATGTTTGGGTTTGAGGTCCATAAATTTGAAGTTATTTGAATTGTAAGGTTGAAATACATCCACTTTCAAAGTAGAATATTTTTTTGACAGCATTTCTGTTACAGTTTTTAGAGGTTTAACAAAGCCAGAATTAAACTCGTTCTCTGGAATATCCTTCAATTCAGTCAATGTTTTACATCTTTTACCTGCTAAGTTGACTTGTCATCTGAGATATAGGTAAGAAATTACTTGGTATAAAATCAGGTGAATAAAGAAAGTATGGAAGAACACAGTTCCTAATTTAGCCAGAAATTTGGATAAAGCATTGATCTATGTGAGGAATTGTATACTTAGTGTTGAGGTCTAAGCTCAGCAGTTGAAGGTTAAAAAAAAAATTCTAGCCTGTCTGCTTTTGTTGTAACCTTTTCTACTCATTTGGCAAATTTTGTGATTTCTATGTAGCTGATGTTGTAGATGTCAGTCAAAAATCCTCTCTTCCCCCCTCTATCATGAATTTGTATAGCTTATAAGGGCCTTTGTCAGCAGCAGTTATGTGATGATTTTCCATTTTGATCCCCAGAACCAATGGTGAGGTAAAAGGGGCTGGCGTAAACTGTTTGTTAAATTTTTCTCTAATGTGTGAGCTGTGTGTTTGTTTATTATTCTAAGAAAAGCACATGGCTTGTGTGTCATAATCATACTCTGACAAGGATTGAATCTCACATCTAAGCCTGAAAGGATAAAAGATTTTTTTGGATTTCATCGAGATAGCTTTGATATGAAACAGCAAACTTCATAACAGTGTAAAGAAAACTAAAGTTATTTTAGAGACTGTTGTTAGTAGTGACATTGAAGCTGAAGGAGATTTCTTCATGGTGAAAAATATATCCACAGCAAGATACTCTCTGTCTTGTAACATACAGTGTCTGAAAAGAAAATGCCACAGCATAACAGAATGATTGGAAATAGACTAAGCATTGTACATAAATAATTAATCAAGCACTGTAAGAATAACTTTGGTAGTAACAAATTTGTTATTGATACCATATTTTACATGATTTTGAATAGTGTGATTTTAATAGCATGGAATTGGAAAATATTAGGTGCTGTGATTTGCCATTGCTGTTTTCCATGTATATTTATGGAAAATATTTTTATTAAAGCTGTTAAAAAAAGGGACACTACTTTGAAGCAATTTAGTGCATATGTTGGTTCTGTGTGGGAGGTCATTAACTATCTGCTAGATTGGAATCTAAGCCATTTATGTTCTTAATGATTCTCTATTTTAAGTTATTCTTTGTCACCCATTAACACTACCTACTGAAAAAATTATAATGTGGGGAAAAAAAAAGAAGAAGAAATACAGAGAATCAGTGTAATTTAATGTAGAGCAGATAATATTTTATTCTTTAAACTATGCATGAGTTAATAAAAATGACATATCAAACATTTTGGAAACATGATGAAAAATATGTTTGCTTATTGTAATGGTATAAATTGAAATTAGTGATAAATATTTTGTACTGTTTTGTTGTATTACTTTTGTTGTTTATTAAGGTTTACAATTTTTTGTTTGTTTTCGTCAGCTTTTCTATGAAGGGACTGGTTTGCAGAAGCTGCAAGAAAACTATCAACGAGCATCTGAGCTAAGAGAGCAAGCAAAGTCTGATCTGGAAAAAAAAAGAATGGCAAGTTGTAAATTTTTTTGGATAATTATTAGTTGTAATTAATGTTTACAGTTATTAAAAAACTGTCAATATACAGTGAAACTTGTGTCCATGAACTGAATTTATTCCTGGAGGCTGTTCATAAACCAAAAGAATTATAAATTGAAAAAGCTTTCTTCATAGGAATTAATGTAAAATGCAGTTATTTGTTCCTAGACCACAGATGATTGCTAAATTAAACTTTACAATAGTATTTTGTGAGTAAGTTTATAGCTGAAAACCAGTGGAAATTAGCGAATACAAATCAAGAATGATAAACGTAATATTAAACGGGTAAAATATACAAAAACTTAAATTTATTGTACATTTAGTACCCTCTCCGCAAAAGAAGGGATAGTTCTATGTCTCTCATTTTACTGAACCGGCTGGCAAAATTCAACTTCGTTTTTAATGTCTCAAAAGTACGACTTTGGATACATATTAGATTTATATATAGCATTGTTCTAACATGGATATTTTGACACAAAATAAGACCTTTCCTGAAATGATATATGATTTTTTTTCCATATTTGAATGCTAAATTATGCTAAAATGCTAAGTTTCATAAAAATTGCCTGAGCAGTTCTTAAGAAATTAGATCTAAAAATTTTAGCTCTTCAGTGTCAGCTGAATTTGGTATATATTTATTAATATTCTTTTTTATTATTAATTTGATTCCTTCTTTCAGAATTCAAAATTTATGTTCAATTTAAACAAAATTAACACATTTTTTTATGATTTATTTTTAAAATTTGTATTTTAAAATTTTTATAAATTCTTTGAAAAAAGTGTTGAATTATATCCAATACAATTTTGCCACCATTTTAAAGTAGATGCCTTTCTAGGCACACCTGCAAAAAATTAAGAGTTTTGCATTGAAAATTTTCCAAGATGTGCATGAATTTATATATTGGCACATTTTGAAGTTTAGCATATTTGTTATTATCAAAATTCATGTGTTGTTGTCTGTTCTGTTAATTTAAAATATCCATCAGTTGTAGAAATTTCTCTAGTTTCCAGTTATAATAGCAACCCTACAGGTTCTAATTTACTGTTTGATTTGTGAATATTTAAAGTGTTATTATATTCTCAGATGCACGTTATTCACATTATTCTCAGAGGCACGTTATTCATTTTCTTATATGAAATTTTTCACTATTATCTAAATGTGACTTGAACACATTAATGCTAACAATGTTCCTTGCAGTTTGGGTTAATTTTTTTTTTCTGAGACCATTCGCTTAATAAAACATATAATGCATATAAAGCATATAAGTTTAAAAATAAAACATACAAATTTAGAAGTAAAACATACAAATTTAGTAAATTTGATAGTAAGCTATTTTCTCTTAATTTGTAAGAGTTTACACAGTTTGGGTCTTCCAAAACAGTGAACGAGGGGAAATTTTTTGATAATTATTTTCTAAAGATCGTAATTTGATTTTAAATTTTCAGTTGTTTAAAAAACTCTGAGTATAATTTATAACAGGCATTATAAAAATTATAGCATGTATTAATTGTCTTCTAAGATGCATACTCTTCCAGTATGCGTATACTCACCAGTATACTTCACCAATAAAAATTTCACGGTATTAGAAAAATATTGAAAACTTCAAAATTGTAAAACAAACATAAACATTATGAAACAAATGATTCTATACCATTTAAATAAGCCTATACTAATCATTTAAAAATATTAGAAATGTCTTCTGTTAATTACAGCGAAGTGCATATGTACATAAGAACTAAAGAAGTATAAAAAATTTAAATTGTTATCTTAGTGTTAGTGTGTTTATTGCTTTTAAAACATTAAAGTTCTTATGCTTTGTTGAATGAATTGGCTATGTGCAAGAAAGATGTCTTTTGCTTTGCTCAGGGGAAATACGTTCCTTTTACATCTCTTAATGTATAAAAAGCAGGCTGATTCATCTCTCTGAGAAACAGTGAATTATATTTTGCGGGGTAAAACTGTATAAGTTAGGTAAAAACCAGACACTTCATTCGAGGTATAAAAATAACAAACAAATCATATGGGAAATCTGGCTACTCTTTTCCTTTGATGGAATTATCTGCATATCAAGCATATTGATGACAGAGTTGCTAAAGTCATGAAATACTGGTAGTATGCAGCAAGTTTGTTTGTAATGACTGAAAGCCCTGAACTGCATGATAGTCTCCTAGTGTGTTATATAAAAGCAGTTCGCTACCCTCATAAAGTCCCCATGGAGACATCTCTTCCTTTAGATGGAAACCCTTCTTCCTTCTGCCATAGTTAACTTAATTAATCAATACTTCCGTATTGGTTAGGTTAGGTGATTTGAATATGACAGAGCACACAAGAGCTATCTGATTAAGGGGTGAGATGCATTCTTGGAAGACTTCTAAAAGAATCAGGCTTGTATTCACACTACACATGGGGAAAACCATGAAAACTGACCATGAATCAGCCAGTTCACTTTGATTCAAACTAACGTCTACCAGTATTCAGCGGTCTTAACCATTTGGCTACTGGTGAGTAACTTCCATATTAGATTTTCTAAGGGATGTTAGCTTGTATTTATAATGTTATTTAAAATTGTCCATGGTTCTGCAGGGCCATTTTTTTTAACCGAGGTATTCAATTCCATTAAGAAGAGGGTATTAAGGTATTCTGAAGAATCTGGGTTATCCAACACATAAGTGTTAAATTTCATGCGCTCGACGACGTTCTCCACCAGACTATCTAATTTCCAAATTTTTTCTTCCATTTATATTATGTGCCTCATGCATTTAGCCCATTGGATAGGAGTCATCAAATCAATTCCTTTTTCAATTAATTTACGGACTTCGGCTTTTTTAAAAGTTCTGTTTTCAGATGCTACATATATTTTTACACTACTCTGTATGAGTTTATTTTGCCATGCTATGGTGGTAAATGGAACATAGTATGTCTATCTGCAGCAGCTACAGCATTGATATGATGCAATCCAAATTGTTTTCCAATTGTTTCAACAAAGAGTTCTGCTTTCAACATATCAGCTTCCCAAGGAATATTTGAATGTTTGCTTTCCTTGTATTTGAAGAAGGCATGCTTTCAGACAAAATATGATGGTAAGACACGTTGTCCAACACAATTACATTATTTGGTTGCTGTCTAGACATCAGTTGTTTTTTTCAAACCAATTTTCATAATGTTCTGCATTCATTTCCCTGTGATAAATTCCTTTCTCTTTTTTATCTTTAAGTCTATTGCATATATCATGAACAAATCTGTTTCCATTGCCACATGAACAACTATGCATCATGAGCCTTTTCCTGAGGAAAAAAAAAAAAAAAAAAACCTGTTGTGCCTCAAGCGTTGAATATCACAATGTTAAATCAAAATTTATTGGCATTTTCATTTTCTATATGCAAAAGCTAAATCAATTATCATTCATCCTACTGTTCAAATGGATATATTCAGCAAAATCAATTTCATCATTTATAAGTATAGCCACCTTTTGCACAGAAGGAATTTCATTACATAAAAAGAAACAATGAACTTTCCTTCGTATTGTTGCTGAAGTTAGCTCATCATTTCATTTATTCGGGTTTGTGTACCGACTTTCAGAGGTTGGTTTTTCCATGGAGTCCAAAATCTGCCATTTTCTTTCAATTTGGATTTTATTCGATTGATGCTTTTCACAGAAACACCAGTCAAGTCAGCAGCAAAAGTAATAATTTCATTATTGGATTACCATCTGAACAGTACTGGTATTTAAGTGTAAGAAGAAAAAAATTTCAGACAGTCAAATTTTTCAGAATTAATGGGTAGATTTTAATGAAATTTGGTACAGACACAGGTTGATATAATATTGAAAAAAAAAATCACCATACAACAATCATCGTACACATGCATAATTGTGCATAAAGCTGATTGGTGCAGGAATACTTAAAATAGAGGTTGCAAGATCAAACGAGAAAGGAAGCTAATAGGGGATATGATGCCCTCTAGCAATCATACAGCTCTCAAAACATGGTTTCATACTTGAAATGAGAACAGTTTATAAGTTCCTGTAGTAGTCAGGTCCACTCCTGAAGTGCTGGTTTCAGATCCTGGAGGGCTCTAGAAAGAGAAATATGAATTGCAGTTTTTTTTTTTTTTTTTTTTTTTTTTTTTTTAATCCTGGACATACTCTGTAGGATTTGTATGTGGAAATCTGGCTGGCCAATCTGACCAGTTTATATCCTGACTTTCCAAAAAAATATCCTAGTGATTAGCCCTATGTGGGTGAGAACTGCCATCCATAAAAATAGGCTAAGGGCCTACTGTACCTCTGAAAAGGTTAATACATTTTTTAAAATAGTTTTAAAACAGCCTTAGACATACTTCAAATAAAACTTTATTTATTTATTTTTTTTTTTGAAAAATTTTGCCGGATTCCAAAAATTTGCGGGAAGACATTTTGACCATTCTCATCTTCATACGACTTTAATCAGCCGAGATATTAATTAAAAACCCTGAAACACTAATTTTTGCTCTAATTTTTCCAAGTGGCAACGGTCTCGCATGCTGGAGATAAAAATCTATTTTATTTCAAAAAGAGCGTGCATATCAAATCACTGCTAGCTTTCAAATCATAGAGTTTGTTATTAAAAAAATCTGTTAAGTTTTACGAAATATGAAATTAAAAAGATCATTGCCAAACGTTAAATATATTATTATTATATAAGGTTGTGTTTTGATGTTGGTCATGTGACATCATTCAGTGTCAAAATTTTTCCAGATTAAGGTAATGACATGGTATATTATTGCCATGTTTATTTTTTTATTGATATTGAGAAAAAGGTGTTACATTACATAAAATTTAAATCGTGACATCATACCTATGATGTCATGATTTAAATTTAATGTATTAATCTGAAGTGTCCAAAGTTTTGTTTTCTGGTTTGGCAACAAAAAATTATTTAAGAATTGGTTGTTTTGTTGCTCCTGGAAAGAATAAACTGACTTCATTCATATTGATATGTTTTTATGCACTTTCTTTTCAGGTGTATATAGAACTAATAATTTTACTTTGGTCGCAGCTAGCAACTTTGTATACAGTACATTAAATTAATAGTTCATTTTATTTTCAGTTTTTTAGCACATAGAACTGATAAATACTGCTTTGGCCATAGCCTGCTCATCTAGCAGGCTTCCTCGCTAGTGAAATTTAAATTCAAACATAGATAATGTAGTCTACTAGTTAGATAATGTAGTCTACTACTACTATATGCATAAAATAGATAACTGAATCTGGCTCAGATGATTACTGGCATGTATTTCGCTGCTTTGGCTAACAATATATTAAAGCCAGAATGTAACTTTATGCAGAACTTGTGAGAGTAAATAACAGCAAGGTGTTTCTGCCAGGAGTTCTAATTTAAACATTCAGAACCCTAAGCTTAACCAACTGATTTGTATTCTGGTGGGGAATATGAAATGGAGAAGTTATAGTAAAGACTTAAATCATAATAACTGGTTAATTAAAGTAAAATATGTTACATTTCCCTCACCAGAATTTAAATAATTACCTTAGTGACCTTGACTAAGATTTTAAATTTTAATACCTAGAAGCTTGAGCCAGCCCTCACAACCTCTGAATTAAATTCTTAAATTTAAATTCGCATTCTACAAATCTTTGTTTACACATTTTCAGAATTTTTAGATCCATTATAGTTTTTTGTCTGACATCTCCTTCCAGGAATCTGGAAGGAAAAATGATTTAACTATACAAATATGTACACTTCAAGCACAAGCATAACCTTCTAAAATTCACGTTTTCTCTCTAAAGTGTTTTTTCCCCCTACTCTTCAGCACTCTGATGGGTGAACCAATGTGTAAGAGTATCGTATTTCTAACAACTACCTATTAACTGAATTCCTAAATTGCATTTGAGCCAAAATGTTTTACTCATTACAATTTTTGGGACTAAAGTAAAATAACTGTGTTTAACACACAAAAAGAAAGTAGATAAAAACATTAAATAGAAAAGCTTCTTTGCTGTATTTAAACTTAGATATTTTCACTTGAGGTAAAAATAAAGGTATAGTACCAACTTGTAAATATTCATAAAATGAACTGAATACTTAAAGAAATAAGATAAATTTCACTTCTTTTATTTTTATAGAATTCATGCATTCGCGTCCCTCGAAATTCTGTCCCTGTTGGATAGGTGATGGTTCTATGTATCCTTATCTGTTAGTGTGATTGGCAACTCTCCTGGATGTGCAGCGCCTTTCTCACTTCTGTTCACAGTTTTTATCATTGTGGATTTCCTCTGCCTCTTAGGATACTCAGACGGAGCTAGGCATTTTCTCTGCAGGCTCCTTCCTAGCAGGTGATCTGCAACCTCTGGTCTTCCATCTATCTGTGGTTTTTGCTCAGTGGTTCTCTTGACCTTCTATTAATTTGGTTCCTCTTCTAGTGGCATTTTGCAATGTAGATTTCTCCTTGGCTGACCAGTCATCCCGTCAACTGCAATTTTTTTGCTGGCATTGTTCATACTTGGGTGGTTCCAATATCTCGGGAATCCTTAACATTTTCCTTGAACCTTTGGCATATTCTTTTTCTCTTCTTTGTTTTTACCCCCCCCCCAATCCTTGTACAGAGTTGCCAACTCTCCCGATTTCCGACCATTCTCCCGCCAACCCGATTTACAATATGCTTCTCCTGATTTATTCTTAAAATTTCTCACGATTTTTATGTAGCTTGGCTTAATACTTCATTATTTGCATCCCCAAAAAAGTGATTTGTGGTGTCTGAAAAGCACCTTGTTTTTCTCTAGACTGCATAGAAAACCAAAGTAGTTTCATCAGTGATAAATTATGGTGTGCTTCTGCTTTGGGAGTGAGAGCTGTGTCCGAAAACGTCGTGTTCCATTTCTCCAATGAGCATCGAGTGCCACTGCGTGTCATCTGGTACATATTAGCCATTGAGCACAAAGCAAGATTGAGGTTGTTATTTCGTTCATCTTGTCGCTAACCTGTGTAAACGTACATGCTTTCGAGAGATAATTTAAGAAATATTGATATTTCGTATTAGTTATGTCTGCAAAAAAGGAAAATACTGATGTCCTTTTTAAAAATTGTACACACAATTGTACAATTATACTTTTTAAAAATTGTACAATTCTGTACACAGATGACTTCTAATATTACCTCAAGGAAATGTAATGCATTTCCGATGTCTACTGTTCTTCATTGCGATTTTTCAATTTCACACGGTGGAAGGGCCGATGTTCTTAAACATGTTTGTACACCAAAACACAAGGACAATGTGAGTTCTTGTTGAAAAAATTGAAAACATCCTTTTAATGGAAATAAAAGCCCAAAAACTTATTAATGCAGAATGTATTGTTTGCATTTAAGAATTAGTATCTGAACTTTCATATATTAATTACTAACGATTTGAAGTAAATTCATTATTAAAAAATATATTTTGATAAAAGTTTACAATTGGGTGTACCTAGTTTTTATGGCGATTCTTTTTTGATGCAAAGATCAGTGCTAGGAAGGTAGAATTTCAAAATGGCCACTACACGAAACCAAAATAAGAAGTCTAAGAATTCCACAAACTCGGTGTCCATGTACACTTTGATCTATTTTCATTTAATCAAGTTAAAACTATTGTGGTAATCGGAAATGGGGTTTCATCGCCAAATTTGAGCAAAATTTTTTTCCTTGAAAATAAATCTCCTGATTTTTGAGTGTTATAGGCTGGCAAGCTTGCTTGTAGTTTTCTTTTTGGAGCAGCATCCAATCTGGGTTTTTCCTTTTCTTTTTCAGTCCTGGAATCCCTTTTGTTTTATAATTCTACATGTTATTCTCCTAGATTTAAGCCGATGATCTAAAATCTGGTTATTTCCGAAATCCAGAATCGGTGAAATCGTAATGATTCCTGATCCTGGAATCATTCCTGATACTGTACTAAGTTACACTTTTTTATGATTTATTTGTGAATCAAACAAATCCTTTATATTACTAATTAACAAACATATTTGTAAATATTTCCTGAATGTTCTGAGAAAGCAAAAATGCTAAAGAGCAGTACTTAATGATTTACTTATAAAATGATTTACAATTTTTATTTTTTGAGAATGGGATAAATTAAATGTCTTAATAATATTTTTTAACTGTATAATACATTAATTTGTTTTGAAAATAACTTAATTATGTATTTCAATATATTTTAGGCACTACCAGAGATGGAAAAGGAAATAGAACAATGGGAAAACCTTTTGACTCATTCAGAGAAAGTGAAGGATTTAGAAGTTGAGTTATTGTGGGCCATAGCTATAGAAGTAGAAAAGGTGATATATCTTTTAGTGTCTTTATTTCATTTATATCTTGAGTTTTATAATTAAAATATATATATTTCAGTTAAAAATGTCTCTCATGTATCTTTTATCTAAATATCTCATATAATGAATATCTAAAGTTTTTCGAACTCATTCTTCATTTATTATATGATAATGTAATTTTAGGTGTGGCAACTTTGAAAATGACCTGTGCAGAAAACTGGTTTTGTAGAAATACATTTATTCAGCTTTACTAGCATATTCCCTCCCCCTAAATTTGATTATGGCAATGTACTCAATAGTATTCACCAAAGAGAGTGATGCCCCATGGAGGATTTTAAGGAAAATTGACTCATATCCATGTTATACATGGGGAAAACCATGAAAACACTCACACAGCCAGCTCATTCACTTTGATTTAAAGCCCAGACCACATTTCTAGTTTTCGCAGCTAAATGCTAATTGCTGCATGCAAACTTTTTTAAATGTTGCGTAGAATTATGTATAAGCCTACAATTTGGAAAAATTTGAATAAATATATACAATTTTTATTTTCGTATTTAGCAGCAGCTAGCTTTAGTGTGCCAGTCTGCCTCCTTTGCTTTAGCTCATTCTGTGTTCATGCTGACCAACGTTTTCTTCTGAGTCATTAGACATTAACAATTTGTATAAATTTGAAGTATATGAGAAGTAAATTATTGCATGCATTTATTTAGTCTTGCATTACACAAATAGTGTCTGGAGAGTTTCAAAATCTGTTCATCATACTTACCTCTAAAATATTATAACTGTTAATTATCTGTTATTGTTAAGAAGCTTTTAAATAAAAAGGGGTGGAATTTTTATTTAAAACTAGGTAAATCTGATATTAGACTGGCAGAAAATTCAATCATTTATTTTCTACTGATTTTTATAATGCAATGTATGGCATTAGCACATTTTATTGATTACAGTAATGCTGAAATGTATATAAAAATTACTAATTAGATATTTTATAAATTATATTAGTTAATTGCACTGTAAATTATAAGAATCAGATATATTCTTTAAAATAAAATATAGATTATTAAAAAGTATATTTATTGCTTTTAAGTCGCTCATTTATAATTTTTATATTGCTCACATTTATAATCATTGTGTGCATTCTTTCTGTCATTTAATGGCCAAAATTGCTGTTGAAAACAATGTAACAAAGTTTGAGCACGGCATGTATATTTTTTAAATGATGGTGTTGCAAAATTAAAATAGTTAATAATATTCAGAATATAGTATGCATAACTAATAATATTTTATATACTCTTTCTTCTGAAGAAAGGGCATGGAATGGAAATGCTTGTTAATGACATTTAACTCATACAGTTAGGTAGACTGATATTCAAATAAACAAAGGAAATTTAGATTCATTTCTGCATTTGAAATTATTATGTAAATGTTCCAATTAAACAGTAATCTTGGTAACTAATGTTTTAATTAACTGCAATCTAGTTAATGCGATCTAGTGTTTTTCGTGTGAATGATTGCAAAGTATACTTACTAATGAAATTACAAATGTAATAGCCACTAGTGTAATTACAAATGAAATTTTGATTATTTTCTCTGTTTTGTATTATTTTGTAGGATTTATGTTCGAACAGTTATAATATTGGTGCCAGAATTAATATGCTGAATGATTATGTTATTTAATAACTTTGATGTGAATACTATGCATGTATATTTATAACAGTTCATCACGTTTTTTTGTAGAAATTATGGGAAATGGAACACAAGTATGATCAAATTGTGAATGAAATCAAAAAAGTGACGGAAGAGAAAAACAGATCTGAGGTAACTAATCTTTCATTTCTAATAGTTTGGAATTCTTTTTTTTTTTTTTTTTTTTGTAGAAACAGAGAAGATGCTGTATTTTAAAATACTAACTTTAATTTTTTCCCTTGTAAGGTTATTGTTATTTTGAATAGCCAGTTATTTTATGATTTAGATCTTTATTGTCACTTCCTTTTCCATATCAGAATGCAAATTAATATGAAAGTATATAAGGTGAGATCTTCAGATTTAAAATAGAGCGTGCTTCTACCGCTCAAGCACACATTGCTAGGTTAGCTGGCTCTGATAAGGTTGTATTTTTTAGCTTTACAGTAGAGTTGCTGACATTTAAATGGTTCTACCATTGAGAAGGTTGAGTCAACTTCACATTAAATCATTTCTGTAGTTTTTGGCTTAGTTTTAAACTTGAATTTACTGTTACTCTGCCACAAGTGGTTGGCGGATTTGTAAGCATGAGTTGTGCAATTACATTCCAGTTCTGATTTAATAAGAAGGTTTGTTTGTTTTAAAACCTTCTTAAGACTTTGCAACGCTTTCCATATAAAGTGATAATTTACTCCATGTCTGTTACGAGTTTGGACTTATTTTATGGTGGCAAAGAAGACTAAACTGTATACCCTTTTTTTTTTGAAATTTTGTACAAACATTTGTGGCTTTATCTCATGGTCAGTAGATTTAGATAGATAAATCTACCTAAATATTGCAATCTCTCCATCTATGCTTTTATGAAAAACTTATGTGTATAAACTTGATTATTTAGTTCAAAAATCTGATATGGAGAGTTAAAATTTTTGAAATATGTAGAAGTTGTATTGAAAAATCAAATGGAGTAAAGCTGTAGAGCGTAAATGGACTTTCAAAATAAATCAGAAGTTCAGAAATACAGAGCTAGTTTTAGCTAGAAATAGGTTCTGATGGCTAGAAAGCATTTATTCCTGTTGATCACACTTTTTATATTTTCTTATGCACAGCTTCATAAAAAAATATGTTTGCTAGGAATGTTGGTATTAAAGCAGCTTTTTTGTGTGAACTGTTAGAAGATATTTACTTTACTCAACATAAAAGATGTGTAAAAATTCGAAATAAAAGTAAAGTTTTTTAACAGAGGAAATTAATTTGTGCATTAAAAGAAGGAGCTAAAATGTGAAATACAAAGTTTAGTGTAATATTTCTCAATCAGTCTTCTGAACAAAGTGGAAATCTATATTTAGGAAAAAAAAAAAAAAAAAAAAAAACCATCCTGAAACTCACAGGCTATATTTACCTATGCATTCCCTCTTTTTTTACTAATAGAATTTCTTTGAATTTTACCTCTTTGAAAAAAATTTCACGATATATGCCAGACATGGTCAAACCGCTGTTAAAGTGTCGGAGAGCCACGTGTGGCTGTCCAACCTTAACTGCAACTTGCGAGCTACTTGCAATACTTTGCCATCTGAAATGCGACTTGTTTTGAATAAATATAGTTTAATAGAAATGGAATTTGAAATAGAAATTATGCAGTGCCACATTTCTTTTATTAATCACTAATTTAATTTCTGATATTATGTATGTAAAAATTTGATAGATTTCAAACTATCCACTGCTGGCTTATCATCAGAGCAAAAAATATGTAAAATTACTACCGATTTCATTTCTGGTAATTACTGTTCCGGTTATGTTACTTTTTAAACAGGTAATGGTCATCGGAATACACTGATACAAAGTTAATCCAAAACACAATGCTAATATTTTTATTTAATTATTCTCCCTAATATTTTTTCTCTCAAGTTAATTTTACTTAAGGCAGTATCTGCTTACATTCTTGTGTGATTCCATTGTTCACAACAGTTGTGATCCACCTGGAAGATACCTGGAAGATTTGCTATTCGCTGTAGGATAGGGTATTACTTTTATTCAGTCTTTGAATGGTGTGATTAACTGCTGAAGAAACCTGTTTTGCCTTGCAATCCATATAGAGCTGTTTTTAATCTGTGAAGGAATTTTACAAGGATTTTATTTTGGGTGAAGTGAACCTTCAGCCTCTTACTTAGTTAGGAGACTTGTCTCAATTTTTTGCGGAACTCCTTCAAAATTAATTTCCTATTCCTAAGCAAGTCAAGCATTTTTATGCAGTTGCTTCACAGATTTCAGAAGTATTTGCAATAATATGCTTAACATTTTTCCCACATGAAACTCTTATCTTCCATAATAATTCCTTGTTAATCCTAGGCAGATACCATAATATATGTCACCAATGGTTGTGCATGCTCAAATACTTGGAGTTGTGGGAAGAATCACTGGTTTGATAGTGATTTACATTTTAGTCAAAGTGTTTAATTCCCATTTTATCAAATATTGTTATTCCAGATAGAGATCTTTCACCTTATTCATCAAATCTTCATATCAATAACATTGCATTAAACAATGAGTGATCAACAGAGCACAAACATCTCTCTTTACCAAAGTTTCTGTCAAAATCAGCATACTAATATTGGTGAAATCTCTTTAGTTTGTGATATTTCCTTGTATTTTTCGATTTCTTGTTTGATGACCTTCTTCCTTTCTACCTCACACCAGTTAGAAGCATTTTGCTGCACTAGGTTAGAGTTGCTGGTAAATATTGCACTAAGTTAGAGGCATTTTGCTGCCTGGCATATCTAGAAATTTTCACCCCTTAGTACTGCCGCTCTGCAGCTGCACCGGTTGCCCTGGCTCTGATGCCATTACACTTCTTTTAATCAGTTGATAATTTTGTCTTCCTAATTTTTTATCATCATATACGTCTTCCATGTCCTTCATGAAAGCTTAGTAGCCAAGCAAAAAATTGCACAATGATCCACTGCTTGATCACTACAAATTTCAGGCAACAATATGAAATTTTGCTTGTAAATGTTTATTTTTAAAGTCTGATCTTTTATTTTCTAAAGTATCCTCTGCGTACAGACTCCATTTGTGATTTATTTTCTGTACACATGTTAGGTAACCCACTGGAAAGTTGTACTGTGTAACCATTAGGCTGACATTAATTATTTTACACTTTCTTCTGAGTTATTTTACTTAGAAATTCAGGACGAGATGGTAAATCATTTGACTGCCATTATGGATCCAACAGTTAGAATATGGTGGATCCTTACGCAACAACAATTTGGCAAGAGCTTAGGAACTAAACTATTGTGCAGACGTCTGCCATGTTACAAAAGGCCTCAATCAAGCATCTGTGCATGTCTATAGGAATGTGAAGAGTTAGCGTTCATGTTATATCTGCATGTATGAAATAAATTCATTGTAGTAGTGACAGGTATGTTTTCTTTGTGGAAGATTAGTTTTGATTTACATTTATTTGGAAAACAGGTCAAAATTAAATAGCTAGGTTGAAGCGTTCAGCTGGTAGACAGATGGAGTATGTGCTCGATGAAGCGTTTATATAGCCTGGCATGAACTACTAGATTTATTAGCTGTATGTCAGAGTTATCATAACGATTCAATAGGTAGTTTAGAGAATTTTCAATGATATGCATTAACTTCATTGCCAATGTCCAAAATTATTGGGATGATTCGAGAGATAGTTTTGAGAATTTTCAATGATGCACCTGAACTTCATTATCTATGTCCAAAATTATTGTGATGATTTGAGATATAATTTCGAGAATTTTCAATAAATTCTCGAAATAAAAGAAAACTAAAAAATTAAAATTCTGCCAGATTACTAAAAAATTCTGCCAGATTTCGTTGGATAGCCACGCTGAAATAGTGTATCAATCAAGGCCATCATGAGAAATACTGATTATTCAAAAGCCACTTAAATTGCAAGCATATTCTTTCTCTTTCTGTCTTTTTTTGTGAATTCTTCTATACTGGGTATTAGTAAAAGTAGTTATTCCAAAGTTTTGGTGGAAATGTTTAACTATTTCTTAGATTATTATTCAAAGATTCGAATGACCTCAGTATGTTGGTCCTTATGTTTACTGTGTGGAGAAACAAAATTACTTTTTAAGCAAAAGCCTAAACAAGTGAATAGCTTATTTTTAAATAAATATTCTTTCTCAAATAGCAGTTTCTTTGCAGTGTGTGTTGAAGTGTATCATTTAATTTATCCTTTCTAAAAGTCTGCTCATGAGTTAAAAAAAAAAAAAGTTTCTTTTAAATTATGATTGTAATTTACTCAAAGATGACTAGTGCAAGAGTTACAAATTTTTATTTTCACGGGACTTAACTTTTTTGAACACAAAACAGCAGATATAAGACTTATTTATTCATATTTACATGTAATGATGTTAAACACATATTCATTAGTTTGCTTCAAAAGTTTCTTTATATTCAATACCTGTCTCATTATTTTTGAAATGATATAAATTTGGACTTGTGGCTGTCGAATGTTCATAAAATCTGACATGCGGCTCCCATCGTCTTGAAGTTTGGCCATTCCTGTATATGCCATTTTTGAGGGAAAGACTTAAATAAAGAAACATTAAAAAATAACAGAGGAATGTATATACTAATATTATTATATTATATATCTTTTGTCTGTGCATACAGTTTGCATTGTTACCCTAAATCATAAATTTCTAAATTGCTGTGGAAAATCTAGGAGGATTTGGGAAGGTAAGAAATATGTATGGAAATGTGGTATCTAACCCTGACTGAATGATATGATCATACCCTCATTGATTCTGAAAGTAAACAAAAATGAATAAAAAAATTAACCAAGTAATGCAATTAAGAAAACAAAAACCATGAAGGCACCTGCCATCATTTTTGGTTTTGATAATAAAAAAGATAAAAAAAAATAAAGAGAAATTTTGCAGTAAGCAGGAAAATCGAATAGAAGAAAAAATTACCTAAAGTGTTCGGTATTCTAAGGAAATTGAAAGCATACACCAGTGGAACAAACTCTTTAAAATTAGCTGATGAAAATAATATAGCAGGTAATGCAGAATGTAGACAGTCTGTAAGAAAACATGTATTGACAATGTAATCCTTCTATATATAGCATGTATTTTTAATCATTATAAGATAAATAGAAATCAACGTAAGTGCTGTTGGAAAGCTGTTAATAAAGTCATTGAATGGTAATAGGCATTTTAATGTAATTTTCTGCAAAACTAAAGAGTCAAAGCTAATCACATATGCAGATTTGGCTAATGATAAAGTAATCAAGACATCAAGTGGAAGTTTTATATTCAAACTGGAAAAAACTACATTTGAGAGACTAGTAAAAGGCATATTTAATTAGCATTTGCTTCCATTAAGTACAGAAATATTCTAGCAACAAATGCAGCTGAAGAAGCATAGTTACTAAGGTTTTATAGGGTCATCCAGAAAGTTCTATGGTTTTTTGGATTGCAGCACATTTTCTTGTAATTGTTTTGTTACTGTTGATAAAGAGTGATCTTCATCAAGGCAGGTGTTTAAATATGATCTTTTCTGCTTACATTGCATACTAGAATGTGTTTTGTGCAATTTGTTTTTCCTTACTGTGCAGGTAGAGAACTGAGAAGCTCATTTTCATCATATTATGCTCTTTTATTTTAAAAAAAGGAAAATGTATTAGTTAGATTGCTCATAAAATTTATTCTTTTTATGGACAAAATGCTCTTTCTGTTGACACAGTTCAAATTTTTAGCCCATAGAGGCAATTTACACAGAAGGGCTATTAATTTCACAGAAGGGCTATTAATTACACAGAAGGGCTATTAATTTTGGCATTTTGCACTGGTTCACTATAAACCACATTTCACTTTTCAAATTGTTGCCACAAAGTATTAGAACCCTGCATTATATTTAAAGAAATTAAATAATGAGAAATCTGCATGAATGTATGTATGTTTCTCGCACTGTGAAAAAACAACAGTATCTAGAGATGTCAAATTTTGAATAATGTAGTCTTCCACTCAGATATAGGCATCTGGAAGCCCAGATTTGGAATTTGTTTTATTATCTGTCTAATATTTTGTAAAACTTTAACAAATTTTTTATTAACAAGCTCAATGATTTTAAAGTGAGCAATAGAACACTATATGGGGGTGGGGGGAAATTTTTTTAAATATCCAGCATGTGAGACTATGTATCGGAAATTCTAAAGATATGCTCTTTTTAAAATTATTCTTGGATATTGCTGTTGAATTTAATTTTATGGTTTAAATGCAAAGGACATAATATTTAATAAATAAAGAAATCACGCAAAAAAAAAAAAAAAAAAAAAAAAAAAAAAAAAAAAAAAAAAAACCTTTGGTCATAATATAAAATCTGAAAGCTTTAAGATTTATTTATTTATTATTTTCTTTTTTTTTTGGGGGGGGGGCGGGAGGCATTAGCCTTTATAGGCTTTGTTCACTACTAAGGTCAGAAGTGATGGTCACTTCATTATGAAGGCACCTAATAGGTGGGCCACGTTGCCTCCCATGAAGGGATTGACATGCATTCTCCGGGGTTTGAGCTGAGGCCTGTAGGCATGGTAGTCAGAGTTCCTAACCTTTTTTCCATCTGAAAGGCCAGTTCAAGATAGGTTTGATAAATTTAAGTGGAAATTTCATCGTCGAAGGACAATGTCTGCTCTATCCAACCATCCTATGTAAACAAGGACCTATTAAAAAGCTATCACTTAAAATTCATTTACATAGTTCAGGAACTATCAGAGAGACTAAATATCCTAAAAAATACAATATGGTAATCTGAAGAAGATAGACTATGTAAGCTGTTATGATAACGTAGCGCATAATTTAACGGAGCAGAATATGCCTTCTAGAGTTGTGTTACTTTATTGACAAAATAAAGAAGCTTCTTTCTCAAACTGATTTATTACTGGAAATAAGAAGTGGATAATATACAATAACATTACAAGAAAAAGATCATGGTGTAAGCCAAAAGAACTTACTTTTGTATTATCTAGAGGTAAGTTATATCCCCAAAAGCAATGCTTTGTGTATGGTGGGATTATAAAAGAATTGCACACTTTGAATTGTTGCCATTAAATCAGATAATAGATTTTAAAAATTCTATTTCCAAATGGCACTTTTAAAAGTAGAAATTAAACCAGAAGCTCAGAACTGACTAAGCATCGAAGTATTGCCTTCCATTATGATAATGCTCGGCCTCACATTTTGATGAATGTTGGACAAAGACTTATTGATTATGGGTGGGAAATTTTGTGTCACTCACCATGTTCCCCAGACCTTGCATGCTTAGATTTTTATTTCTTCAAGTGACTTCAAAATTCTCTGCTTTTGAATTCATTTTTTTGGATATTGTTAAACAGCATGTCATTAACTTCTTTACAAATAAGCCTAATGACTTTTTTTAAAAAAAGAATTTTCCAACTGCTGGAGAGATGAAAAAATCATAGAACTAAAAAGTGCTCATTTGATTCTCATTGAACAGAATAGTACTCATATAATTTTCTCATGTTGTACTACATCATTTGTGTTTATGATTAAAAAACCAGATAACTTTCCAAATGACCTTAAATTATGAACATGTAGAACTTGGACAAGAACTCCCAGTTGCAGGTGACAAATTCTGTGTTGGAAATAATCTTTCTTAAACTGAACACATGGCTATAAAATATCACGATTTGTGTAAGTTCTTGCTAAATCTGAGTTTAGAAGACTTTCCATGCATATT
Organism: Stegodyphus mimosarum; assembly: GCA_000611955.2. Classification (NCBI taxonomy): domain Eukaryota; kingdom Metazoa; phylum Arthropoda; class Arachnida; order Araneae; family Eresidae; genus Stegodyphus; species Stegodyphus mimosarum. Next base: position 100,974 of record KK117166.1, read on the forward strand.
ATTGGAAAGACTTCAGTTCCTAAAATTTTATGATACTAATGATGTTCAATGTTGCTTATGAATTCGAGTTGTTATGATGGTGGACAAAATACAACACCAGCAATGATGCAAGCAGTATGATAGATAGCTCATTCATTAGAATTAGTTATCTTTGCTTTCTGGTAAGGGTCTAAGGCCTAAATTCCCAGTGATTTCTTTAGACTCCCAGAGTTCTACTCCAACTTGCAAGGAGTCCATATCAATGAAAGAGAAAATTGGTGGTGCATGATATGTAAATGTGTAGAGACATTAGGTTTTTTCGGAGCAGGAGACATGAAAAATATACAACACCATCGCCGGGAATCGAACCACGGACCTCTCGGTTACGCGTTGAGCATGCAGACCACTACACCACGAAGGCATGCGAAGAAGGTGGGAGAAATACCTTATATACTCCCCCTTTTAAAGGGCGACTGGGGTTTTGGGGACCCAATCGTCAAATCGTGGTGGTGGAGAATCACCATCCACCACCTTTTTAGTTCGGGCGCCAGTGTAGAGACATTAGGTTTTTTCGGAGCAGGAGACATTAAAAATATGCAACGCCTTCGCCGGGAATCGAACCACGGACCTCTCGGTTACGCTTCGAGCATGCAGACCACTACACCACAAAGGCATGCGAAGAAGGTGGGAGAAATACCTTATAAATGGACCATAAGACCGAATCCCATTTAAGCAAATTATCACCAAAATTTAGGCATTCCATAAATGCCATAATGAACCTAACATCAATTTTACCTATGTGCATACATAATACATACTTATATAATAGGCATATAAATTAACTAATTATATATTAAGTAAGCATTTTCATAAACTTGTGTAAGTAGGTACCTATTCACTTTGTAGTCACAGTACTCATAAAATCTTGTACATTTGATACCAGTAGCAATGGATTGTGTGCATTATGCGCAGTAGCAGTACTTCTCTACACGTGTACCAGAGCTTTATAAGGACAGCACAGATATGTACCACTTGTGCTTGTTTAATTTATTAAACAAGCGCCAGTTATTAATATGAATTAATAACCAATTATTATATATTATAATATAACCAATTATTAATATGAGTGTCAGAGACAAACACTGCATTTGTTCGCTGAATTTTGAGAAGAGAAAAGGTAAACAAGCATTTTAAAAAATATAAATAGGTAGTTAGGTACATATAAGTAAAGGGAATGAAAGTTGTCACCTTTGAACTTCAAGAAAAATAAGTAAATTTTCTTTTTATAAAGTACTTTTTTTGTAGTTCCTCTGATTGTGTAGAGACAGCAATTATATTTGTATTCCTATGTAATTTCAAATTCAAAGTAGGCACATCTAAAAATTACAGCAAAGGTAATTCTGAGAATTGTTTATGTTTTGTGGAGAATGAAGCATCCTTATCTAGAAACTAATAAGCTTGACTGAGTTTAGTCCAATTTCAGATAGAGCAAGTAGTTACGATTTGCATTTGAATGGATTAAGACATTTTGTGGTAGACATAAAGTAGGATTTTCAATTTTTTTAAACACTTTCATATAAGGTAATAAAATTGATCACACAAAGGGAAGAAGCTGGGTTACATTCTCAAAGTGCATAAAAACATAAATTTAATTTTTAAAGTTTTAAATTTGTAGCGAAATTTTAAAAGTTTTTATCTTCAGACTTACCTAACTATATTCAAGCACCCATCTCTATAGACACACATCAAAAGTAGGCAAAATTAATTTAAAAAGCTAAAAATTAACAATTGGCAGCTGCCTGGGAAAAAGATGTCTTAGAGGGGCACAGCCATAAAATATATACTGGCTCTCAAAATTCAGGATTTCGCTCTAGATTTTTTAGTCTCAATTTCCTGTCTTTAGGGTTCATAAGTCAGGATTTCGCTCTAGATTTTTTTTTAAGTCTCAATTTCCTGTCTTTAGGGTTCATAAGTTGCAATTCATACAAAATTTTACCAAAATTTAAATTATTATATAAAACGTCCTGCAAAGTGTTAAAAGCTGCAGAAAAGAGAATCTTAATTTAAGAACACTTCAGGTTAGTTCATCTCTGTATATAAATTCAATGTGATGTTCATTGATTGTTTTCCCTGCTGCTGAATGTGTGTACTAAATTGATAAATAAGATCATTTAATTTCTGTACTTAGTTTGTATACATCATTAAAGGAAATAAGAGAGCCATTTCTGCATTTCTATTTACTTCAACTAGTTACAAGAAGGACTGTTTGTGAATAGCAAACATGGTTTATTCTTTTGTTTTAATTTTGCTCTTATTTTGTCCATCTCTCTTTTTATTTAAAGAATTATATTGAGATTGACCTACCAGAAACTAAACATAACTATTTTTCAAAATATATTATTATTTGAGAAAAATTGTAATTCCATGTTCATGTCATTTAATTTATGGAATAACTAGATTTTTTTGGTAGGGCTTAAATAGCATACTGTGTTAATTTTAGAAATCTGAATTATACTGTTTCAGTTTAAACAAAGGATATATAAACTTAGAACATATTAAAGAAAGTGCGATGACCCATATTTGTATAATGTCTATGAATGAAAAGTGAAATTTTGTTCTTTGAAAGGTGATGCATGATATTGGAGCATGAAAAAATACAAAAGTAGAATTACAGAAAGTCAAAACATTAATTAACCTCATTACAGTTAACTGCATTGAGATTTGAAAATATAATAGCGTATAACCACGCACACGCACGCACGCGTGCACACACGTACACACACACGCACGCACACACACACACACACACACACACAAAGAAGAAGAAGAAGAAGAGGAGGTGGACATTGGATGTCAACTGCATCAACTTTTTAACTTGCCACTATCAAGGGTATAGGCTTTCTTGCGTCAACAAGGAACATTTAGTAAATGACTTCTGTCCATTTAAAAATTCTGGTTGTATGAAGTGTACAAGGGACTATCATATGTACCAGTGCGGTGCAGATGTTTAGTGAGCCAATCATGTCCAGTCTTCAAATGAAACAATGCAATTGTAATGGATCTGGGAGAGTCTGGGATATTGCAAATTGGATCTCTCCACTCCTTAGTCTTAATTTCTTCAAGTAGTTTAACATTAAAACGTTTCCTCATACCATTTTTGACTATTCTTTTCTTTGATGTAAATGATTCCCCACTATTATTTGATTGCAAAAATTCAGTTCCCTTTTTAGCTAGTTTATCAGCCCATTCATTATCAGTTAATACATCATGAGCCAGGATCCACTGTAAGACAATAAACATTCCTTTTGAGGCTAGAAAATAAAGAGTTTTTCTGCAAGATTCTTTTTGTTGACATTATGTACAGAAATCTCTTGAGTGGCTGAAAGGGAGTCTGAAAAAGTAACAATATTTTTGAGTTGGATTGTTCTAACAGTAATTTGTTCAGTTTCAACTCATATTACCTCCAATTCTTCCTCGAAATTGGTCCAAAATGAACCAAGGAAAGAGTAGAATGCAAAAGGCTTTGAATACAAGCCAGCTCTAACTTTGTCAAGTACAGTACACTCCCGATTATCCGTGGAATTGGGTGGCGCGTCCGCAGCGGATAACAAAATTCGCGGATAATCTGAAAAATGTTAAAAATGGGTATAGCAAAAGAGAAGACAGTCATTCCAACTTTGAAAAATCGTTTTATGTACAATAAAACGTAAAACAAACAGCAGGAAATGTTTTAACTAACGTTTAATATTTTAGTATATCACTCAAAACTAACCTAAAATGCATTTTGTTGACGAAAACAGAAAAGTGCTTTGTACTTACGAGAGGCATCAAGGATTTGCAGAAAAATTAATACATATGTACTGTTTCAATACTGTAATGTATTATGTAATTACAAAAGCATAACTGTAAAACTACACCTTTTTGAAGAAATCAGTCATTTGTGTTTGCTTCTTGCTTTGGAAACATTTTCTCTTGATCTGAGATTGCATTTTTCATAGCATAAGTTTTTCGGCCAACTCCGCGTCGTCTTGTTCTTCCAAATAGCTCAACAGTCCGTCGACTTGTTGCAAAGCCGCTTCGTGAGTCTTCTGCATCTGCACAGTGGGCTCTTCTTCGTCGTCACTTCACTCTCCTTCATTGTCGGTCTCTCCCCTTGCTTTCTTCACAATTTCGTCATCTGTCAAGCATTTGAAGCCAGGTTCATTGACGCCACACTCCAACCACTCGTTAATGTTTTCAGCATTAACATTCTCACCACCCTGAACTGTTTTCACCATATCGGCAAGAGTTGCCGTGGGCATGCCTACATCTTCATTCTCTTCTTCACACCTGAAAGAGGTTAGGTTGTTGTTGGCCTCAACATTAGGCATGAGTTTTCTCCATGATTTTATGAAGATTGACGGATTCACTGAGTCCCATGCAGATGCCATATTGTAGATGCTGTCCAAGATTGTGTAGTGTTTCCAAAACTCTTTTAGATCATAACCTTCTTCAATTTTGGTCATTAGCAGCTTGGTTCAGTGTGTTCTCTTCATTGTTGCAATGACTCCTTGGTCCATGGGTTGGATTAGCGCAGTAACGTTTGGGGGGAGAAACTTTGCAAAAATTTGTCCATTAGAAGACTTTAACATGCTTGCTGCTGGGTGAGAAGGTGCGTTGTCGATCATTAGCACAGCTTTTTCAGGCAGGTTTTTCGATTTAAGATGTTTATGCACTTGAAGAACAAAGATTTTTTTGAACCATTCTTGAAAAAAGTTTCGGTTCATCCATCCTTGTTTTTGGTTAAAGTAATCAACGGGCAAATTTTCTATCCTTGTGCCTTTGAAATATCTCGGTTTTTTTTACTTTCCAATGACAACAAATCTAAGTTTATGTCCACCGGTAGCGTTACTGCAAGATATGATAGTGATCCTTTCCTTGCTGCTTTTATGACCCGCTGCTTTACTTTCACTTTCAAATGCTAAAGTGCGAGTGGGAAGAACATTTCCACAAAAGTCCTGATTCGTCGGCATTGTAAATTTGTTCAAAAGATAGCTCTTCTTTTAAAACAAATTCTTCAAATTCATGTTGGAAATCGTCGGCTGCGTGTTGGTCACCACTAAGTTTCTCCCTATGAAGTCCAATTTCTCAAATTCCATGTCGCTGCTTAAAACAAGTCAACCAGCCAGAAGACGCATCAAAATTTCCTTTCAGGTCTAACAACTCAAAAAAGGTTTTTGCCTTTGCCGCAATGATAGGCCCATTTACAGGATAACCGTCTTTTCGAACTTGAGCTAACCACTCTGTCAATGACGTGTCTAACTCATCAAAGGTAGAACCCTTCATAGTTTTTCACGTTTTCATTGCGGAAGCACTGTCCGACATTGATGCAAAGTTCACCAGTTTGTCTTTTTGCTTTAGAATGTCACACACTGTTGTTTCCGCGATTCCGTAATCCAATTCCATCTGCTGCCTTGTAGCACCGTTTGCTACTTTGGAAATTAATTCTAGTTTTTGCGCAATCGTTAACACAACCTTCTTTCGTTTTCCTGGCATTTTAAATCGATAACGAAAAACAGAAAACCAAAAAGCACAAGCACTGGACACAATAAAAGATAAGAAATTATGTAACTCCGACCAATTCGTAAACACTATCATGCTTAAACTAACAATGGCGAGTGGGAGGAAGTGGACGTGTCAGTAAGATTAAGACGAGAGAGGGCATTTAAGCAGGCACTGCAAGGGTGAGTAAGAAATCACTTACTCATCAGAGGGGAAGGTTCCGAGAAGACCTGAGATATTTTTGCCATAAATAAGCACGGGGTTAGCAAATTTAACATTTCGCTCAGTTTTGTGAGCATTTTTATCTTCTTTCCTTACCGGATAACCCTCCTGTGGATAATCGGGAATCTACTGTATTTTCAATCCATCAGCACACTATATATGAAGCCAATTATTCATTTGGTACCTGGAGTAAACTGTCTCCATATCAGCTGCTTTAAATTCACTGTCAAATGATGATGCCTTTAGTCTGTAAATTATTAGAATAGAATTGTTTGATTTTTTAATTGTTTGATTACTTTTAGAATAGTTAGCTCTTAGAATTATTTATCTCTGTTTTGCCCTTATAAACCCTTTGTTTAACATAATGCACTGTGATCAAAGTTGTGCTAGATATTTTTTCACTTGACATAAGAGAGTAAATGCACACCCCTTTCAATATACAATGCATGCCAACTTTACATATATGTTTTTTAGTCAAAAATGCTTTTGTTTTAAATCATACCATGAATCTTACTGTAATTTTTATTCATAGCCTTTCATGCTAGAAAAATTGCACACAAAAAATTTTTTAAATGCTTTTACGATTTTAAAATAAATAATATTAAAAAGTATTTTCTTAATTCAGCAAAATAATAAAATAACCTTGTAACGTGTAGATAGTAGTACAATTAGTACACAAAGATATTGTACTAATTTTCAAGCGTATGTTTTATGATTTAAATTTGCTTGTTTTTATCAAAGCAAAATCATACATTTTTCAAAATTTGCTTGATTATTTAATTTCTGTTTTACAGATAAAATATTTATGTTTGGCAGTTCTTTCTCACCAAACAAAGATTATATATTGTATATATATTAAATATTTTAAGTTGTTTGAAACTTCTATCATCTCTAGCATTAATACTGGAAGAAATTTTGGAGCAATTTCCAAATTCTGATATGTGAACTGTACTTCATGGATTATATTTAAAGAAAATGCATTTTCAGTGCAAGATTGATAAATGCATGGTATTGTAATTCAGTTTCTCTTAGAACATTCTACATGAAACATGCTTCTTAAGATTCCAAAACAGTTTTTGTTTAATTCTGGATGCCAGGTAATAATTTACTAAGCACGGTGTTCATTATTAACATTATTTAATGCTTAACAGTTAAACCTTAGTGTGTAAATTTATTTCATTCCTGAAGGTCATTTGTCAACTGAAACAATTTTCCCTATAGGAGATAATGTAAAATAGATTAATTTGTTCCTAGACTATAGATGATTGTTTATTCAAACTTTGCAGTAATACTTTCTACGAAAGGTCATAACCTAAAACCAATGTGAATCATTAAATATAAAACAAAAAAGATAAATATAGTATTTAACAGGTAAAATAGATGAAAAATTAATTTAGTTTACTGTACATATAGAAAAGAGCCCAAGTTAGAGCCTAGATGGTTTAAGTGGAAAATGATGTTACCATTTGGAGGAGGCATCCCCTTCTATAAGAAACATTAGGTCTTCTTTTATCTTTCCTTTCTTTTTAAACATCATTCAGCTCTGAGGCTAATTAAGCTTATGTTTCTCTCAGGATTTGCTCAATGGGATTTGTTGTCACAGATACTTTGAAATGTTTCAAAAATGAGATGGCATTGTTGATGACCATGTTTATCCAGGTTAGTTTTTATTAGTAGCTTTATATAGGCTATAGCCTTATGAGAAATTTTTTCATTTTATCCCTTTTTCACAGATGTGCAGATTAGAGAATTAGAATGTTCTTTCCTCCTCTTCTTCTGAAGACTTTTTTTTTTTTTTTTTTACAATTGTCTTTTTTTCCCCTGCTTCTGAGGTTATTACAGTTCTTTTATGTAGAAACCATTTTTCTGGTCTTCTAGTGTCTTCTCCGCATCTTGATTGTTAGGTTCCTAGTCCATGATTTTGCTTAGGAGCACAATATCATCAATATTGAAAGACGTCTTTAAGTGTCAAAATGTTCAGTATCTCTGCTTATATACCAATCTGGCCATAATGTCCTGCAATTTAAATTTCTCATAAGTCACTTGCTCCCAGCTTAGTTAATGAGAATTAAGCATTAAAACGTGTTTCTAGAAACCTTGAGGGTTAATCATGGGGCATATGTTATCTATAAACATCTTTGAAAATCACATGTTATTAACTTGAGTGTTTGTAACTCAAGACACCATTCATCAGCCATGGCGATTTTTGTTCTGATAATTTGTTCATGAACCAAATTGTTCATAGAGTGAGGCATTAACAATTCTGCTTTTCACTTTATTTAATTTCTCTGCCTACTATTCATCATTTTTTTTATCTTATTTGATCATCTATTTATTACCTGAGTGAATTTAAAATGCATCAAATTTTATAAATTTGATAATTAGCTTGATACTAATTATTTATTTAAAAATTCTGTTGCAACAATAAATATTTACATTTATCTGTTTTTCCCCCCTGCTTATAAATATCTCTCTGAAACTAAATTTCTTCAGTAAAATAAAAATTTTTAAAATAGATTCTTTTCTTCGCTGAGAATGAGGGGATTGAAATTTTAAAATACGTTCTTTTATTCCTTTCCTTCAGAATTGACCTCTGAATCATAAAATCAGTGGGAATATATATCTTAAATTTTTCACTTTTTTTTTCAAAATTCAAAAATTTTAAATTAAAAAAAAATGTTTTAAACATTTTATTTCTTTGCATAAACAACAGCAAAAATTCAGGAATGGAAACAGCTCAGAAATGAGCAGCTATAAACTAAACTAATGCTTTGCTTAACATTCAACAATAATTATAAGTTCAAGTAATATTCATAAATATTACCATATGTACAATTTGGAGGCAAATTTAAACTTACGCAGTAAGACAAAGACACCAACCATATCTCGTTAAGTGGAAAACTTTATTTGAAAAATAGAACAAGAAACTGATGTATGGTACATTTTGCTTTCCAGAGTCTCTGTTTGCATTCACCTAAAGTATATTATAGGGCGATAAAATTAGTTAGTTAATTCCTATTTAAATAATTTTCTTAATTATGGATTAACTTTACAGGAATTCAAATTTAAAATGAAAGGTTTCTTTCCTGAGTCTGACTTGAAAAGATAATTAATGGAAATGTATAAAACAGATAATGAAATGAAGCATCAAGATTATTGCAACAGCACCCTTTTTTATTATTTTAAATATATTTTAAAATGGTGTTTGTCAGTGCATTTCAGAATAGAAAATTAAGAATAAATTTTTTTATTTGAAATTTTTCATAGCTAATTTGGCAACCCTATAACTGTAAACCTGAGACAAATGCCTGACTTGTGTCACCCCTTTTCCAGTTTTGACTGTGATCACTGATGATCAAAGTACAGCGAAAAAGGTCATATAGAATCCAGAGTTGAAGATAACAGCATTGTTACTTCTAAACCTTCAATCTTTGATCTTTGTAAGTCTGTACAAGGCATGACCAAACTGCAGCTGTAAAGCTGCTTGCAGCACTTTATCTCTTAAATGTGACTCACTCACAACAAATTCTAGTTTTATTTTTAAAAAATGTAATTGTGTTTTCAAATAGGCAAACAAAGACATGCTTCCTTATTAATTAGTAATTTATTTTTGTAAATTACAATATGTGCATTATAATTTAACTGATTACATACTGTCACATTTGCAGTGATTATCAGAGTAACAAGCAAATGACAGAAAATTCTGTTCCTGTGAGTTACCACCACAGAAAGATATATGTAAAACATGCTATCACTTTTAGATCAGGTGATAGCCATCAGGATACCATAAAAGACAAACATGAAGGTCATTTAAAAATAATAAACATTTAAAAAATAATTTCTTTGATATTAATAAAGCAATGAATGAGTTTTGAAGCAAGTCTTCAATTTAGGGATGAGAATGACAAATCTGGCAAATAAGGATGGAAGGTTGAGGATTATCATACTTTTCTTTGCTAGAAACTGTGAGATTGGAATTACGTGGGGATGTTTTGACAAGCAGCAGAAATCAGTTATGAAATCACATTCAAAATTAGAAATCAGATTTATATTGCGACTAAGGTACTTCTCCCGCGTTCTTCGCATGCCTTCATGCTGTAGTGGTCAGCACTCTGGGTGCATATTCCAGAGATCCGTGGTTTCATCCCGGTGAAGGCATTGCTCTTTTTGCTTCGAAATAACCTAATGTCTCTACAAGCTTTGAATTATGCGGGGATATGTTGACAAGCAGCAGAAATCAGTTACTCAGTGACTGGATTTATATTGTGACTGAGCTTTTTCAGGCCCAACATACATCTGTTCTCATCAAAATTCTGTCCATTTGTATCTGTAAAACATGTAAATAAGATCTGCCTCCCTGAAACAAATTCCTGGCAAAGCATCCCTTTCCAATCGAGAGAGTTTTCTAACATAGTCTTGCTTGAGATTTCTGAAACCAAAATCTTAACTAGGTGAGTCAAAGTGAACCATCCCCAGTATAAACAGATGATTGCTATTTTATCTCAGGATTTGTAAGCTAAGCACAAAATTTCATCCCTAGTCGTAATTTGTTTGAAAAATCAGAATTGATTTCTGCCATTTTGAACAAGTCATGATATGAGGGAATTTGATCTTTCTGTTCTGCTGTTAATATGTGAGGGACAAAAGATTTTTTTTTTCTTCCAAATCTTTCTTGACAGTTTTGTGAACAGTATTAGAGACAGATGCTGATTTTTCAGCAACAGTTTGTAAGTTCTCATCTGTTTGAGACTGTGGAGAGGGAAGCAGCCCTGGGCTTATAATCAGCATCTTTGCATGTGTCATGAAATTGTCTCTAAAGAAAAATATTGGTTAATGTTATTGATTGATCCTTATAAGCTTTTCACAATACTTCATATGTCTTCATTGCTTTTCCCCCTCTTTATAGCAAAGCTTTATTGCTATTCTTTGCTCAGTTTATGTTGCCATGATATAAGATGCTGATTGGATCAAAGCAAATAATTAAATGCAGAGAAAATTCTACCCTTGTGCCTTTATCACTTAAGCAATTCTCTGTTCCCAAATAGGCAATGTACGTAACTGGAATGCAATCTGAGCTTGTCGATGACCATCAAAAGGTAAAGCAGATATTTTTGGAAATGCAATCTGGGTTAATAGTAATAAATGCTCTCAGTTGTTATCTAGCAGATTTGCTGGAATTTATTTAAAAAATTAGTAGAATTAGTTGTTTAAAATTAGTGTAAGTGTATTATGTGTACTCCTTTATTTCCAGAATGGACGTTCATTGAATTTTTCACAGAATTTTGTAATAAAATTTGCATTCCAATATAGTAATAAAGTTTTCATACTTATAATTTAAGAAGAAAAAAAAAAGAAGTAAACCATTATTCTATTAATTGTAACCTTTTTTGGGGGGTTTTGGGGAATAATTTTTATTTTATAAAAAAATCTTTATGAACTTCTATTTAGGAAATGTCATTTTGATCTCTTTTAAGGAAAAAACAGATATCACTCTTTTATTTTAATTGCTACCTTTTCACAGTTTTTGTGTAACAGCTAATTCATATTTTCTTTTCAGGAAGAACTTACTTTGTTGTCTGAAAATGTTGAAAAATTTTCTGTGAAGCAAACGGAGCTAAATATGGAAATCATGTCAAAAAGTAATGCTTTATCAGAGCTTAGATCTCAAGAACAAAATTTATGTAAAGATATTCGAGAACACCATGTATGTATCTAAAATTTATTAAAAATTTACTGTTACGTATAAAACATATATTTTTTTATTGATTTTCATCATAATGAGAATAATAAGTTGATAAATATTGTTTTGGGATGATAAGAAAAATAATAAACCTTTATCCAATATATATTCAAGATGTTTAAAATTGTGCCATAAAGCATTTTTTTCTTTAATATTACACTACAAAGTCCAAGAACTGGAGTTGTCGGGACTTCTGTAATACCGGATTTGGGATTTTTCCCGATATTAGATCATCAATTTAAATCTTGTAAGATAGCATGCAGAAATTATAAAATTAAAAATATGAAATCCTGATTTATGAAATATTGAGCATTAAGGATCTAAAGGGAATCAAAATTTACAAAGAAAAAGCTTAACATTTATTTGGTTACTTTATTAAACATTTCTTTCAATGCAAGTTGTTCAAGTTGCTTTGTTTTTTGTGTTAATACTTTATCTTTAATTATATAAACAGACATAATTTCTTTTTCAGTTGAAATTTCATTGTTCTCAGTCTGTTAATTGATTCATGATTGGGGCATTGTCATCACAATGAAAAACTTCTTATATCATCTTCGTTTATTACTGCTTCTCCACATTTCTTTACAAAATCCATTAATTGGAAAATTTCATCTTTGGTTTGCAATATTTGAACACCTTCAAATCTGTGGCTATCATTTTCATCATCTTCAGCATGAAATAGATAGCTGGCCATAAATTATGCCAAGCATTTTTTGAAGTATCTCGAAATACATCCTCACACACTATTCTGCTATCCATACGCTGAATGATGGACGTACATTTCAGAGAAAAGAATAATATGGATACATTATCATTCACTAAAACTTTAAGTGAAGTATGGAGCCGAACGGTTGTCTACAATCAGGACAATTTTTGCAGCATTAGGTAAACCAACCAAATTCAGATGTTGCCAAGCCCGTGTGTATAAAATTATTTTCAAAGCAAGCATTCATTAATGCTTGTGTCATCCGTGCTGTTTTATTTGCATGATATATAACGGAGAAAATTGTTACTCCTTTAAATGCACGAGGTCGTGTGTTTTTTCCTATTACGAAAAGTTTGTGCATTCCTGTAGCATTTGCGCATGCTAGTTGTTAGTCTCGCTTTGGAATCTTCGACACCAATGGGAGCATTTTCTGTAATGTTGTTGGAATCCACTAAAAAATTAAAGCGTTCATTTTTCTTATGTTACATACACTTGGGCTTCCAGTGCCATACTTCTTGCATAGTTTTGAGATGTATAAACCTTTATCTTTTTTTGGCAGCAATCTCATGTTTTGATTAATGGATATCGAAACATGCTTTTGCTTTGTAGATCCTATTGCAGTTTTAGAATTAGAAACATTTTTTGACAATCAAAAGTTCAAACTTTAATTTTTGTAAAGTTGCTATAATAATAATGGTTTGCAAAAAATAATAAGCTGGTTCAAATCAGAAAGTTAAGGAACAGTGGAATCTGCTGTATTAACAGTAAATCTCTTGGAATTGGTAAAGTATAGTTTTAGCTTAGCTTAATAACGACTGCTGTACATTATTGGCTATGTGTCATGAGACTGGCAACAAAAGACAAGTTGTTCCACTAAATGTTGTCTTGCTTCTAACATGCACTGAGACAAATAAGTCTGGTATGTATTAATTTAGTTATGTCTGTTTCTTACCCATGTCTGAGGCTAATCTAACTCCTGAATAAATAAATTCTCACATATACATAAAAGGCTTATTGAGGGCTGACACTAGATATCTTACTACCTGATGCAGTCTCTGCAGATCCTAAATTCTACTACCAAGTGCCTAAGTTCTGAATTTTTGCCGCCCCTAAATTTTGGATCCCAGTGCTTTCCTTAAACTTTATAAAAATTGTGTCATCCCGTAATTTTGTTGCTCGGTATTTCTCTAAATTCCGAAATTTTTGACTTCTATAAATTCTACCACCCATTGCGTCCGAACAAGCTCTGATGTTAGTTCTGCATTTGTGTGAATAACTGGCCTAGGAGTACCATTAAGAAAATCTATTTTTAGCATATAGAAAGAAATTTTTGTTAAAGTTTTTCTTATCAACATTTCTTAGCTCATTCAACTTAAATCTTTAATCATCGCCAGGTGTAATCTCAACATAAAAGGTTACCATACTCTTTGTTATTCAATTTTTTAGTCATTATTGCGTGAGTCATTACTCAAGTTGTGTTGATAAGATGCGGTGATGAAAGCCAGGTATAATAAATAATGATTCGCTGAGTTGGTGTCACTGATATAAAATATTAGTAGCTCTAAAATCAATGATGCTTTGATGTTGAATGTTTTGGTTTGAGATGTATGCCAAGCAGATACGCAGCTATGAAGCCAAATTAGTTACCACACAAATTTGTGCCAAAATGATTGTTTCTTCAATAATGAGGTATTTTATTTAATGCTCAAGTGAAATTAAGAATTGGGACTCTCCACATGTTTAATTAGTGGGGGGAAAAGCAAATGGGCATGCTAGAAACATTAAAAAAAAAAAAAAAAAAAAAAAAAAAAAAAAAATTTTTGAGGTCTGGATTTTAGATCATTGAATGTCCGGATCTTGGATTATATATGATTTCATTTCTTTTATGTCTGACGCTTTATGACAAGGAAAAAAAAATTATTCAGTTCTTAATTCATTTGAAGATTGAATTTTTGCCAGAAATGAAAACTGGATATTAAGTGCTTATTTGAAATGCTTATATTTATGTATAATTTATTATGGTGTTTTAAATTTTTTAGGGTTTGTTGGACAGGTATAAAAGACAGTGTGCAAGATTGCAAAATGATATTACACTTTCACAAAATGCTCTTAATGAAGTTTTGCAGAAGTAAGTTAATTAAATTATGCAAATTTTTTAGTTCATATTTCATCATTCTTAGAAATTTTATATGTAAATGATTACAGTTAATTATATCCAAAATTAAAAAAAAAAGATGTAATTCATATTTATTGCAGTTTTCTTAATTTTTTGTAAAACAGTCGTATTATTTGTCGGAATGTACAGCTTCATTTTTACATATTATTTATTCAGGCAATGAAATCCCACAATCAACTCATGCGAAAAATCTTTAATAGCAAAGAAAGAATAGAATTTTTTCAGAATTCCTTTTTACTTCCTTGTAAGAAGTAAAGGAAGTATTGTAATCAGGAAAAATTCTGGGTGCAACAAAATTTCAACAAAAATATCCATTTTGACTGCTATTGAATGCAATTTAACGATGTTATTCCGCAACATCTGTATGTAAGAACAGACTAAAGATCTCTTTTTCCCCAAACAAATGATAAAACTGATTTAAAATGCATTCAGAAGAGATTTTTTTTTATGGTGTATTTTGTGTCTTGTATAACTCAAAAATGAGTAGCCATAAAATGTTGAAATTTTATATCTACGTATCTACCTCACATGACTCAAAAATGAGTAGCCATAAAATGTTGAAATTTTATATCTACGTATCTACCTCACATGACTCAAAAATGAGTAGCCATAAAATGTTGAAATTTTATATCTACGTATCTACCTCACATGACTAAAAAATGAGTAGCCTCAGAAATTTTGTATATAGGACTGGTATAATATGTTGTTGTGCACCTTCCTTTTTTGGTTGTAATTGGTTGCACCATATGTATATAAATATAAATATAGTTTCAAAAGAATATAGCAAAGTTAAATTAAATTTAAATAATTCTCTTGAATACACCCACTCTGTTAATTGGCTTCATGAACTAAGTATATTTATTCTTAAATGTCAGTAAATTGTGCATTTTTTGCTTGAAAAATGATTGAATTATGGTGTTTTTATCTTCCGATTAAGGTTTTTATGCCTTTAGTTAACCTGCATGTTATAGTTGTAGAATTATCAACAATTTAAAAGTTGTTGAAGTGTGGCTAAGCCTAATTTTTTTTACCATAGCAGTCATATTTGTTTACATTTGAAACTTAGCAGAATAATGGATTGTTGCCAGTCTAGAGAAACTAAGCTTCACACAACAAAGTAACGTCTTCTTTAATTATTGCAAATTAAATCATGCTTAATCCTATCTGGAATTATCATTTAAGTAATTAAATTATCCCATATATATTGACTCAGCATGGCATCTACAACAAATTAAGTCAGTTTCTACGCCTTCAGTGTCTTTTTGCTGAGTGAAAGCAAAAGTAAACTTTAAGTTTTGTGCACCGAAAAATCTGCCTTCTTGCCCAATGGCTGATTTGCTTGTTTTTGCATAGAAACTGTAATTTTAATTTAAAAAATTGGTTTTTTATTTGTTTTAACTGTATTTGGTGTTCTATGTTTTTCTACATCGTTCAATTTTTAATATAGATATTTTGAGTTTTTATGTATTTTTGCCATGCCACGAAGTGAGAACTGAATTATTTGAATGAGAAATATATCTGTAATGAAATTCAAGAAAATAAGTTTAAATGAAATGCAGAATAAAAATGCGTATAATTTAATATTCCGTACAAGGAATCATGTGGTGTACACATCAGATTTTTTTAAAATGCCATCATCATCAGTGATGATCAATCAAGTGCCATTTGATTATTTTGATTTTGTAAAATGGTGAAGAAAAACTTATTCAAAATGCAGGATTTGCATTTTTAACTCTTATCTAGTAAGAATTTCGAGTTATATTTTTACAAGTAGTTTTAAATATCGATGTTAGAATGTCTGTTATCATTAAAATATATTTCTAACCTCATTCTATTAAAAACTAAGATTTTTCATTAACCCACTTGTTCATGGTTTTATTCATAGTTTTGTATTTAAACAATTTAGGAACAATGAAAACTTTTACAACATTTTAGGTTTGTAGGCTGCCAGCTAACTGGAAAGATGCTAGTTACTTGGATTTTAGACTTAAATGTAGACATAGTAATATAGAAATTTGATACAGTCACTGCACTCAGCATATTTCATAGATTTTTAAGTCTAGTGTTCTCCAAGTGAAATGTTAAAGAGATCTCAGTTAGTAGCACATTTTGCTAATAGAAACAGTTACAGCTTTCACAGTTAGGAAGTGGGGAAAGAAGACTTTAGAATTAATTTAATTTTATTGTTATTTTATTATTAATTTTGTTGATCATCATAATATTGAAGGACTAATTTATAAATCCAACACTTCAAATAATTATTTTTAATGAAAATAAAACAAAAATTATTAGAGAGATTATTATTAGAGATTTTTGCAAACAGTTTTTATTATCAATTTCTTTCAGTCAGTTCCTTACTTTAAGTATTGGAATTAGTATTCACATGCTTAAAATTACATTAGCAAGTGAATTTAATCTAATATTTATTCTACATAGGTGATCCTCAAGTTCCGTTAAGTTCAGATATTGAAAGTTTCCGGTTGCGATGTCATAAAAAATGAAGAAATTCCATTTTTTATGACACCGCAATTTCGGTTGAAGGGCAGTTTTGTTTATTGCCAGTCTCTTTTCAAAATATCAACTTTTTTTTTAAAATTTGGTTATAAAACATTCATTTTTAGTTGTTGAAAGAAATAAAGTTTACTGAGTTGTGCAGTTGTTCAAGAAATGCTTTTGTAAAGCTTAATTATTATTTTTTAAATTTAAAGTTTTATACTGTATAGTTAACAAAAGAGATCGTTCAGGTCATGGATTTCGACTTCTCACTTACTTACTTCGTGTGCACTGTTGTCTATTCTTAGTTTAAAACGAGACCTTATTTCTGAAAAAAATTCAGATCTTTTCTCTAAAAGAATAAATTGAACTGTTAATATAACGCTTTAACCCCACTCCCCCCAAAAAAGAATGATTATGCTCTTTAATTGAAAAGACGGAAGTGTTTAATACAACTATATCAGAATGGGAAACATAAGGACATATTCTGAAAATTGATCACATGTTAATTATAAAAATAAACAAATTTAAGCTATAAACTTTTTATATACAATACTTTGTTCAAGCATTTGATCACTTGTGCTCAACACTCCTAGGATTTAATGGTATCTGTTAAATTTTCATTAACAAATTTATACCTGCACATATTATAGCTGGCTTTCTGTTAATTCCATTATGATTATTTTCTGCTAAAAAGAATAAAATGAGTTTTTGAAATATATAATTAAATTGAACAACAGTATATGAGATATTTATGTTTTATTATTTGTCACGTTGGCTCTTTCAGAATGATTGTGAATGGTACACTTTTGTGTACAAACTTAGGCAATCACTGAGTGACAAAAGGAAATAAATTTTGTATGTCTTTGTATCATGTAATACTGCACTGCAATTGCAATTCCTATAAGTAAAACTCACCACAATGTCCATACAGTCATTTAAAAAATTTCGCTAAGGAAGATAAATAGAAGGCAAAACTTTGCTTTATATTTGTTGCTTGTACTCCTCTGAAAATGGCTGTAACCAAATGATAGGTGTGTGTCTTAACTGCATAGGCTTGGCAATTGAACTTTATTGTAAATTTGGTAAACATGGGTTATGTGCATAATTTATCATGGTTAAATTATCAGCAGATTGTAGGAGCCAGAAGGAATGGGATACTCTTATCTTATGAGAAATACTTTTGGATTTTCAGCCACAATAATTGAAAAAGTGTAAAGGAAATGTGAGAGCTTCAGTTGAGTGTCACTGGCATGTGGAAACAACAAATATTCATAGATAGTACAAGAATGAGACTGCCAGCATCTGAAAAAAAAAAAAAAAAAAAAAAAAACACAACCAAGAGGGGACATGCTTTCATAAATCCCATTTAGGATGTGCACAACTTCAGCTAGCTATCAATGTGGTGTACAGCATGCAGTGCATTCCACTGTGTTTTAGAACAGGCAGTCATCAAGAATGTCATTGATTAAAACCACAGAATCAGAAAATGTGCTTCATTTAGGACAGGGAATATCATCTTTCAACTATAAGTGCTGTGTTTATTTGTCAGATAAATCATATTGTCTACTCTTTTGACCAAATGAATGTACATGTTCTTGGAGGAGACCAAATGAAATTCATTATCTGCCCTTCGCCTTCCTCCCCTCCCAAGCTGAGTGGCTGTGGGATGAATTGAGAATAGAGTTGGAAATGTATGCAAGGACTGTTAATGCAACAAGAACATCTTATGTGTCTTGTTGCAGAGCATTTGCATTCATTTTTCCAGCATGATAATTCTATAAATTAATGTAAATGGATGACTTAGAAACTGGCTCTAAGTAATTTCTGATTTCCACATACTTGACTGGCCGCAGTACTTGTCAGATCTAGATCCTTTTGAAAAATTGTGTGACGCTATGGCGATGTATTAAATGCTTTGTATGGATATTTAGTAAATCAGGTTGCATTATAAACAGGCATAGACCATGTCTAAATTGATGTATCTTTGTTGTGATTGGAACACCTCTTGGATTTCATGTCGTATTAGATAACTTCAGTTATTTGGAAGAGCAGATGATTTCTGGTTATTAGTTAGGCTTGCATTTCATTTTAGTGCAATTTTTTACTGGGTTAATTTTGGCTTTCATGCTTTTATGCTATGCAGAAAAAATATAATAAAGGTTTTATAAATGAAAATATTGATGCTATAATAACATATGTTCTAACACAGCATTATTCATTGGGAATGTTAAGTGTAGCATTGTTTATGTGTGATATTATATTGATGACTATATATTGTATTCTAGTTGCAACATTTAATTAATGTTAATTTCATGTCTCACCAACAGACAAGTTTTCAGGTTTGGTTCTAAAACAATTTTAGTGATGTTTTTATTACAGTGAAAAAGAATAAGTTGCAGTAATTCTAATGAAAGAAAGATTTAAAACAATTTCTTAAAATATTGGAAAGGTTAATTTCTATTTTTTTTCTTTAATTTTTAGAGGTAAAGATGATATGGATGTAGAGCAGAGAAAGCGAGAAGAAGAAATTCGAAACTTAGAAGCACAGTTGTTAGGTATAAAGTCAAAATTAGAGGAAAAATCGAAAACATGGAGAGCTTACTTGGAGCAGGAAGACATGTTAAAGCAACAACTTTCAGAACTGGTGTATGTATATTTTAAATTGTTATTTTTATAATGCTGACTGTATGGTTAGAGAAGTTAAGCTGTTAAAACTGTAATCACTTTTGTTACTTTATCAAGTTTCTTAATCTTTTGCATTTAGATCTTTTCAATCCATCTTTCAGCAAGTCATGATTTCACAAAATAATCAATAATATATTGATAATATTAACATAAAATAATAAAAAGTGCCAGGAATATTTAACATAAAACAAACTTGACATATTATATTGTTATTCTCAACTGGAAGATTGCAAAATCTTTTTGCTTTTTTCATTTGAATGTATTTTGAAGTTTTTCCTGAAAGTGTTTTATGGGATGCTAAAAGCGAGACATGCAAATTATCTGAAATGCATGTAAAAGATTTATTGCGTGAAATTCATTGATTTGCTATTTCAACCTGTAGAGACCATTAGGTATTGGGAGTGCTTTGAGTCTATATCTGGCAATGGCATTAGCATCTTCAAGAGTGACGGGGATTGAGTTGTTGAGATTTGTTGCCTTTTTATCCAGTTCATCGGCTGCCTCGTTTCCATCAATTCTAAGATGCGAAGGTATCCATTGCATAATAATGCATGCCTTTCCAATCTTGTTGATTGTTTCTAGGTGTTGGTGTACATCATCATTATCATTTAAGTTGATGATAATATTTTGTTGAAATGAATACTTCAAATATTCCAAGCATAAAAGATTACTTTCCACAGTAAACACACTAAATATAAGAAAGAAGTAAACTGATAATTCAGGGTTAGCTTTCACAGCACGACTAAATTCAACATGTCTGTAGTTGCAAATCTGATGGTTAATTGGCAATAGTGTATAGCAGATGCCAGCTGATTATGCTAGCAAAGCATGCCATTGCACATGCTTGAAGTATAAGGTCTGCTTAAGCAAGACACTACTGTTATTTTTCTCTTTCTCACTGTTTTTATGAAAAAGATACTTGAAAGTTTTTCATTGGATAAGGAAGGTGAGCTGTTTGTGCTACAGTTGGTTCATTGGTTTGCATCACCTTCTCCATGTTTAAGTAAAAATGTGTCTCTGATAATTTTTGTTTGGAAAGTTAAGTATTATTTAGGAGTTTTGTGTGTATAAGTGAATTATTTCAGTTAAAGGTCAGTTATTTCTCTTGGCTTCAGAGCTAACTTAGCAGACCTTTCATTTTTGAATGGTTGGCACTATACATAGCAAACTTGGAATATATATTGTTGCATTGAGCAGTAGGAAGAAATAATAAAATTAGATTCTTGTTGCCAGATTGTTTATGTAAACAATATTATATGTTTTACTGTCAAATACAGTTATGTGTTAGTTATAGACGCTAAAGTTTGGACATAAACATGACTAATAATGATAATGGTCAGCAAGAAATTGACACAAGATTTTTTACATTGTGCAGGTATCTCCTGGTTATGCATTCGGTTTGCAGACTGAATGATTCTCATCACATATAAAACTTAAATGTTGGAATTTTCTAAAACTTTAACAGTAGTTAAGAATACAGCTACTTAATTTAATTTGAAACTGTGCAAAAATTATAAAAAATGTGTGCATTTTATAAAAGGCTCCATAGTAAAAATCTGATAATCTGGCATTCAGTAGTTCGTCATATGCGATAATCTGGCACCCTTTTCACCAACATTCATGGTATAAAATAATGCTAATGTCTATAAAAAGTCATTAACAGTATTTAAAATGTTTTGGCAGTTGCTTCATATCTGTTTGCCATTTTCAGTTAGTCTTTTATTTAAAACTTCGTGTTAATGTTGTTGCATGTGTGTGGGTTCATAATAGATTGAATGCACACAGGTCCGATGATAAGTACATATCGTGCAATTAAAAATTGCATGATATGTAAATGTATTGAAGCTGCACATTTATCTTACCTAATATGATGGCTGCATGAGCACTTTTGGGGGATTTCCTCATATGTAAAATAAATGAAGGTCAGTCAAATTCGGTGAAACAACCTTGTATTTGGCGCACATTTACTAAAAGCACTCGATCAATTTCGAGGGCAGCTACAGGTCCCTCCTCATCAGGAGAACAAAATATCTAGAAAGAGAAAGAAACCTCAGTAACGGCTTTTTTTATACCCTTGGAATCTATTAACATAATTCTTGATTATTATTTTTGCCGATAGATGGCGTTGCCTTCTCACGCCTGGTTCTACCTGAGGGTATAAAAAAGCCGTTACTGAGGTTTCTTTCCCTCTCTAGATATTTTGTTCTCCTGATGAGGAGGGACCTGTAGCTGCCCTCGAAATCGATTGAGTGTTTTTAGTAAATGTGCGCCCAAATACGAGGTTGTTTCACCGAATTTGATTGTCACATTGGCGTGTTTCTCCTTTCTTCTAAATGAAGGTCAGTTTTATTTATAAAGTCCTCCATGAAAGTATCTTTCCCTTGAGATAAATATCCTCATATTATTCCCTATTTTGAACTAAACTAGCAAACATAATAGAAGGATTATCTCTTTCTTTACAGAAAATGAGAGAAATGTGAAAATTTTGCCTTGGATATGAATATATCAACATAATTAGTAAAGAAGTGAAGCAGAAAGATTAATTAATCAGATTGCTAAGAAATCAAAACTGATAAAAGAACTCATTTTCAAGAAAAAAAATATTTTTTCATAACAACAAGTAAAAGAAATTATAGATATTTTAATTTCACATCTGAATTGGAGAAATGAAAAGTTAAAATGAGATAGCTTCCATTTTCTAACTGATGAAAAATAATATAAGTGGATTTAAGTATTTTAAAAGAAACAGCTTAACTTAAAACTTAGCACTTTAATGTCCAAATTACATAAATGCTGTGAAAATTTCATCTGAAATAATATATAGTTTTAGAAATTAATGCTACTACATTTGCTCTGCATGCTTAAGCAAGATTAGATCTTTTGAAGATGATTAAAGAGTGCAGTTTGATTCAGTCATATCTGAATTTGGAAATTGCATTAAGAATGGTTTTAATGTTGTGAATTTTTGTTAGGGTGAAAGAACCTTTGGTCTAAAAATTTTCAAATATGGCTTTCTTTTAATAGACTGTCAATGAAGTTATCAAGTAAATTTTGAAAAAAATATTTAATTTTGCATTGTTAATATAAAAATAAATAAATAATAATAAAAAAACTTAAATATCAGTGCAGTATTTGTATATTAATTATATTTACTACTTGTAGTATCATTTTAGTATTATTTGCCATGTATTAAAAAGTTGTTTTACACTGAGAAATTACAAATTACTACATGACTAATTTTTCTGAATATAAAGTTATGATTCAAAATGCTATAAATTCAAAATGCTGCATTATTATTTAATACGGTTAACTTTGTTGACCATAAAAATGTGCAGCTATACTTAAGGTGATTGTATTTATACGGCTGCATTTATGTCTGCTTTCAGTTAAAAAATATCTAGATATTGGCTGTCTCTCATTTTATTTACGGAATTCAGATTCATAAATTTTCATTCATTGCATTTGCATTGTTTAATTATATGTGCTTTGCAGTGCATTTGGGAGGAATAGTGTACTTCATGAAAGTTAATTATTTTTACATTGTTCATTTGGCCTGTATTTGTCTTCTTTTTTAGGGGTTAGAACAGTTATGTGCATGTATTTTCTTCTTATTTTAAATATTCTTATTGAGTATTCATATTTGAGTTGATAAAGTAAAATTTTGCATTTTAGTGCTGAGAAAGGACTGATGTCTCAACAAAAAATTACTGCTGAAAATGAATTAATGCATTTGCAAAATTCCATAAATAATAAAGGTGCCTTTGGACCTGAAATGGAAAATTGTCTTAAAGAAATTGCCTGTTGTGGAGGCTTTATGAAACCACCAAAAGGACCCATTGGTAAATAATTTCTTTTAATAATTTAGTTTTAATTTTATGTATGCAAAGATGAACTCTAAATTGAAGATGCTGCTTTATGAAACATAAACTCACATTCATAATCGTACCTTCATAAAAGGATTATTTGCAAAGTAATAAGATTAACACGGTTTTAAAATAGCAGTACATAAATAATAGACAGCTCCAAAGCTCTTCACTGTCAGAGAACGTGTAATTTTAGTCACTTCTTGTTAGACATTTTTATAGTAGATTAAACAGAATTCAAGTATTTTGCCTTCTAGAATGAATTATGTGATCTACAACTAGGTGTTCTTATAACTTAGCATGAATTCAGAAATGCAACAGTTAGATATCAAATTTTGCATTGCTTAAATAAAAATGGTATAGAAACACATATGATGATTAAAACTACAAAAATTTTGATTTGTTCATTAGCGAGTTTCAGAATGATTTGTTTTTTTTATTAACAAATGTAATAATGTTGTTATGATATCACTGAAACAGCGAGCATGAGTTAAAATTATATTTTTTAGAAAAAATTGTACTTTCTGATTGTCCACAGTCTTAGCAATCCTGAGTTTGACTACCTTACTTCCTTTAGTCCAGTTGCACATCCTGTCTCATTCAGGAACATTTGCTCATATTGCTTATGAATCCATCTGTATGGCATTGGTCCACATAGGTAAACGGAACCACATTCATGTGAAAGTTATGCCTTAGAATTAGAATGTCCTCTGTTTCTTACATCTCCTAGTGCTCCATTGCAACGCACTGAAGCTCTAGCTAATTAATCATTTGCGGCCAAAAGCTAATCATTTCTACATTCTATTTTAAGTTATGGGCATACGTAACTCTTTCTTGGTGCATTGATTTTTATATTATAGAGGAGGAGGGACCATAGTGAAGCTCATAAGCCACGTGTGGCTTTCGTAGTTGAGTGGTGTGTCTCTTATGTAAGTGTAATATATGTTTGAAATATGGTAAACTAAAACTACTCTATGTCCAAAAGAGAGTAACCAGAAAATGTAATTTCTTCTTACGGAGTTATTTGTTAACTTAAACTGGTCAGTGTCCAAATTTAATTATTTTATATGATTTCTTTTTAGTTAAGAAACTTAATAATGTTATTCCATATGATATAAAAAAGTAAAAGCTTTCTGATTCTATCACAAAGTGTTGTAAAGAAAATCTTTAAAAGTTATAAGATTTGCATGTCATCTGTATTACGCCACTCTAACTTTCCGAAATTCCAACATGTGGTTCTAACTGACATGAACTTTGGCCACCCCTCTATAACATAGAGTATACATACACTGGTTATCATAAATTAAGGATAAATCACAAAAATAGCAATAACTCAATCAAAAATAAGCCAAACCGTGTAAAATTTCAATATGTCGCCAATAAGAGTAGCTGAGTAAAACTGTGATATGCAAATTAGTGGCGTTGCAGTCGGAATACGTCATCTGCGAGGAGCAGAAAAGTCCGTCTTTCAGAGCAAGCCCACATATTTCACTGTGATAGTGACATCAGAAATCTGACATAGCCAATTCGTAACAATGACCTCCAGGCATCATTTGCCTGACTTACGCGAGTGAGCTGAAATTTTCAGGAAATGCAAAGTAGCGCATGATATGCAAATGATTAGAATTGCAAATCCGTAGCGCATGCGTATGCTGAGCAGCGCCCTCTGAACGGCTGATGGATCCGAATAAATAGACGGCTGTAGCGAGGCGTGTATGGTTATCGGTGGTTATCTGCTAGTGGTAAACGTTAACTCAATCTGTACTTATGCCTCGTCGACGAAAGAGAGCGAGATTTGAACAACTTACAGAGTTTGAACGAGGGAGAATCATCGGCCTTCGTGAAGCTGGATTGTCGTATCGTGCAGTAGCCTCTCGTGTGCAGCGTAACAGCAGCAAAGTGATGCGCGTTTGGAAGCAGTGGACGGACGAGTGTCGGACAACTCGGAAATCCGGGAGTGGACCCCGAAATGTGACGTCAGCTCGCGATGATAGACACCTGGTCCGCATGGCGCGGACGGACCGTACAGCTTCCTCTAGACAATTGGCAGCACTGTGGTCAATAGCTACAGGTGTTTCATTGTGTGCTTCATCAATTCGTAGACGTCTGCTGCAGTGTGGACTGCGCGCACGGACTCCTTTATACAGGATCCCCCTAACGCACGACCATCGCCGCCTGCGGCTACAATGGGCCAATCAGCATAGAGACTGGCGTGCTGATTGGCAGCATGTCGTGTTTTCTGACGAATCCCGCTTTAATTTGTGGTACCATGATGGCCGCATTCGTGTCAGACGCTATGCCGGTGAACGCCACCTTCCGGAGTGCATTATCGAACGCCACAGTGGACGAACACCCGGAGTTATGGTCTGGGGCGCCATAGCATATCATAGACGATCTCAATTGCTACGAATTGTGGGCAATCTGAACAGCAACCGGTATATCCGTGAAGTTCTACAGCCCGAAGCTGTTCCCTTCCTTCAAAGCTTGCCAGGCGCTGTATTTCAACAGGACAATGCCCGCCCTCATACTGCTCGGATTGTTAAATCCTTCTTTGCAGCGCAGCAGGTACAGCTTCTTCCTTGGCCTGCGTGTTCCCCGGATATGTCGCCAATTGAACATGTGTGGGATGTCATTGGTCGGCGTCTTGCTCGTGATCCTCGTCCTGTTGCGTCTGCAGACGAACTTTGGGTACGCGTACAAACGATATGGAATGCTCTTCCTCAGTCAGACATTCAAACTTTGTTTGACTCCATGCCACGTCGTGTAGCAGCACTTATTGCGGCGCGTGGTGGCCACACAAAATACTGATTCTGATCTCTTGTTCTTGTTTGTTTGCTTTGAACATTTAATCATTTATTTGTACCACTACCACTCAACTGTGTATTAAATTGCATTCAATTATGACGATTCCTTCTTGGTGTTGCAATTTTCGCAAACGTGAGTGTATTTCTGTGAGATTTAATTTTGTGGAAAATTTTTTTCCCTTGGAAGTTTTTAACTAGCAAGTTTTAGGCAAATGTTTGTCTCTGTAATTTTTAATTAAAAGGAAAAATTAATAAAATGAAAATTTCTTTAGACGACCCATGAGAGGAGTTTATGAGTGTAAGAACTGCATATATTTTACAGTAACCTTCATAACTAGCTGCTGTGAATAATAAAAAAAAAGTCGCTTTTTATAATGTGTTATTTTAAATGTTTTATAAGCATAAAATTTTGAATGGAAATCATAACTAAAAATTAATATTTATGTTTGCTTCCTGCATGATTACCATTTAATTAAAGTGATTAAAGTCAATACTTTTTGCTTAATTCAAAATCAACAGAAGTTCAAATTTCTTAAAATGTATAAATTTCTACATTTTATTAAACTTTAATTGAAAGGATATGTAAATTTTGATTTGTTGATTTCGAATTTTTATATTAAAAAATGTGCACTTTTGTTTTTACTTTTGATTTTGAGTTTAAATATGAGAGTATCAAGGGATGTTTTTTCTTAAGTAAAGATCTCATTTAATACTGTTCTTAATACGAATAACTTAAATTGAAAAGAATGTTTAACTCATTTAGTTTATGACAGGATTTTTGGCTTAAATGGACTAATTTCTTTCTATTAATTGAGTTTTGCTCATAACTTATGATCTAGCTCTAACAAAATAATAATTTAGTCCTAAGTAAAAAGATGAAACACTTTCAGTTAATTGTGTTATTGTTAATTGATGTTGAAAACAGACAATGATGTACTCAAAGTTAGGTTGGAAAGAGGCTGTCCCCTGAGTTCCTTCTTGGGACCTACACATTGGAATCTTGTAGGGAGCGCAGCCTTGGCACTCTATGACCAACAGTAAGGAGTGGGAATATATGTGTACATGGATGACATTTTATTGATTATTTCTGGTAGCATGGACGGTAGGCTAAAGGCGCAAAACACAATCAATACTTTTGCAAGCTCGGCAAATCAGCACAAATTAAATATCTCAGCTGATAAAACTAAACAGATGTTTATCTGTAGACATGG
>KK117166.1:128498-144598 GCA_000611955.2 Stegodyphus mimosarum
GTTTTATAAAAGAAGTCACTGACCTTAATTACCTAAGTATTATAATTAACAATAGGTTTTCCTGGGTACCCCACATTAAAGGGCTTAAGCAGAAAATAAATCAGCTTAGCAGTTCCACGGTTAGAACAACAGTACAGCATTGGGGCACTCCGATCACTATGCTCAAAAGCTGGTACAGAACAGTCTCAGATCATATTATATTGGGCTGCCATATAGGGAAGGAAGCTCACCGCCCATATGAGGAGGCAGTTTCTCACCATTCAAAGAATGCGACTTTTAATAATATGCAAAGGTTATAGAATGTCCTAAACTGCAGTACTGCAAGTGCTGGCTGATATCCCTCCACTGGACCTTCTAGTAGAGAGAGAATCATTATTAGTAAGGTCACTGCACCTGGAAGGTAACATATCTCTGTGGCGAAAGACATTCTACCATATACACTATGAGAGGCACAGTCCAGTCATGCTTGGACACCCTGCAGATACATACTTACCGTACACAGTACACCTACAATACATCCTGCCAGATGGGAAAGCACTAGCTACATAGGTAGATGGCTCAAAGACGGGAAAAGGCACAGGCTCAGAGTAGGCTGTGCCTAGCCTACTCTGAACTCCAAAAATGAGAAGTAGTAAAAACTTGAGAAAAATGACTGGGAGGCAAAATACCATCTTTCAGGTGGAGCTTCTAGCATTAAAAAACAGTCATCAATTTGGCAAAGTATTAAGTAGCAACAAAGATCAATATGTATAGTGATTCTGCTTCAAGTTTGGAGGCCATCCGAGGGCATAAGACAAGGAGTCCTTTAGTACGAGATATACAAAAGATTCTAACATAGGATAATATTTAACATAGTATAATATTTAGGAAACCTTTTTTACTTTAATGAAAATAACAGTGTTTTCCTTGTAAGTTTTCTTTTTTTTACTTGACTGCATATCAGGGAAGCTACATTTACAGTTGTAGGTATAAAAAAGTACAATTACTTTATAAGGTATTTCTTCCGCCTTCATGGTGTAGTGGTCTGCATGCTCGACACGTAACCAAGAGGTCCGTGGTTCGATTCCGGGCGAAGGCGTTGCTCATTTTTCATGTCTGATGCTTCGAAATAACCTAATGTCTCTACAACTTTACAGTTTTTTTCAATTACAATTACATTTACTTGCTCTCTTTTTTTCAAAGATCTGATTTAGTATGATAAATCTTAAAGCAAGGTGAAAGGCAGAGTCCAGCATTACAATTCGGGCAAAAATACCTAATCTCTTTTCTAAATTCTTTTGCTGTTGTCATTTTTCTTCAGCGAACATACATAACACTATCTTGCAGGTGTTATTTTTTTTCTTGTAGGTGGAATAACCTCTAAAAATGTCTTTCTATTAGTCTTGGTGGATTTGGAAAATACCCAGGATGACCTTTACTATCTTTTACTGCTTCATACCTTTCAATAAGTCGATTGATAACATCCATTCGAAACTGTTAATTAGTATCTTTATTGCCATGTTTTTTATGCAAAACATAAGTGTTCCATAAAAGAATGTTTGGAGGATGAAAAAGTATTTTTTGCAGTATTTTTCTCCCTTTTTTATTACAGGATAATTACTTAAGTTCTGGTCCATTCGATCTACAGCTTCCATTGTATTATTATATTCTATAACTAATTTTGGTTTGTGTTTTATTTCATTCTTCAATGGGAATACTGGAACCATTTCTAGGTTATGTATTGTAGATATAAAAGACATGGCTTTTTTTTTCTCCCATTTCATAATACACACTTTTCTTCTTTGGTAAGCGAGTATTTGGCGTTTTTGAAGTTTTTTGTGAACAGTGCTTTAGGGACCTCCTTTATTTGAAGTTTTAATGTTCCAAACATATCTGTAGAGTAACTAATAAGGATGTCTGCTATTTCAAGCAATGAATAAAAGTTGTCAGGCAGTAACCTTTATATAAAAGTTGTAGCATAGTGTCATTACAACTTGTGATGATTTGCTCAAATGTTTGTAACTCTCTTCGAACACAGTTCTTTTTTTCATATATATATTACCATTGACCATACATATCCATACTTTGATTCACAAAGCATGTACATTTTTATTCCAAAGTGGAATCACTTTAGTGGAATATACTGTTTCCAACTTAACCTTCCTTTGAACAACATAAGACTCTCATCTATGGTGGCATCTTTTTCAGGAGTAATAATTTCTTGGAAATGAATTTTTAAATGCTTCTGCACAGGCCAGATTTTTGCTAACTTTGGGCACCCATGAGAATTTACATCAAATTCACCGTTATCTGAAAAATGTAAATATCTGTAAATTAATTGGTAAAGATGATGTGACATCACTGTGGTAAAAAATGGCATAGATGTAGAATATCTTTTGTTCCAGTACTGCTCAACTACTAGCTTCTTATAATACTTTGAAGAATATTCAAAACAAAAATTACTGGCATATCATCCTTTGATGCTGGTACCCATTTTTTTTTTGCATCTGGAATGCTTATGAACTGTACTCTTTTGTATGCATTATTCAATATATCTGTTTGTTTCTAATCAGGTCAAGCAAATATTCATCCAAAAGAGCATCATAAAACTGAAGTTTACTGTTAGTGATATCGATATTCAAGTTAATTTTTGGATTTCTAGTGAAAGCAAATCTTGGGGGCAGATAGGGAGATTCATTGCAAACAATTTCATAACACTGCCTTGCTTGATGAAGCCATCTATACCAGAGTCACTAGTATTGAAGTCATCTAGTGAACTCTCACTGCTGTCAGACTCATTTACAGATATTTCGGATTCTGATTCCGAGTCACAGTACGAATCGCAAGAAATTAGCTGCATATGCTCTAAATCAGCAATTGTTTTAAAGAAAAAAATAGATTACATTGATATAATTATGAGGTGAATTGTAAAATACAATCAAAACACTAAGCACTGAAAGATAAAAATTCGTCTAATGATACAAAACAAGAAAAAAAGCCTGTGAATTGGAACCAATTAGAAGAGAAAACGCAATAGAAAGCAAAATACCATTTAGTGGACAACTATCGCCATTTGTCGAACTAATTTGTTATTAAAAATAGAAAATAGAAAAGATACAGATGGAACATAACAAGCAATAGAGAAACAAGATTATCCATACGGCATATGGGCAAATCAGTAGTAGTCTGAACACAGTGCCCATATGGCATGTGGGCAAAACTGGAAAGGGGTTAATTAAGAAAAAATCACAAAAATGTTGATTATTCAGAAGTGAAACTGACAGTATATGACACATAATAAGGTATAAAATAACATGAAAAGAAATTACAGACATTTATGGTATTATAGAAATTACGTATGTATAAAATGAACAAATAGTATGTGTCAGTTTGGTATAGGAAAATTACCTTGAATGCAAAGTATGATTTCCTCTAGAAGCAATGCAACATGTACAGCTATGTGCGATACTGTCAATTATGCAGTCTATCAGTTCTGTAGGAAGTAAGAGGCATTGCTCTTGCAATGCAGTTGCAAGCATGGCAAGGTTCTGAAGAGGATGAGTAAGAGCAACTATATGTCTTCCTAAAGCACCCCAAACATGCTCATTAGGATTCAGGTCTGGTGATCGAGCTGGCCACTCAATGTGCTGAATTGTTGGCTGCTGAAGATAATCATCCACAGTGTGAATCATATGTGGTCTAATATTGTTGTCCTGCAGCTGGAAATTATCAACTATTGCCCCAGCATAAAGACACACATAAGCATCAAGGATGTCATCTCTATAGACCTGAGTATTCATGGTTCCATGTGGAAAGACATGGAGGTCTGTACGTCCACCCAAAGAGATACCACCCCAAACACAGATGCTGCCTCCTCTGTATGCATCTTTTTAACAGATATTTGATGGATGATAATGGGTTCTAGGTTCTTTCCAAATCAAATAATGCCTACTGTCACTTTGGAGGCTAAACCTGGACTCACCCGTAAAGAGAGTAGTTTTCCATTGATCTGGTGTCCAGTGGACATGTTGACATGCCCACCCCAAACATGCCCTTCTATGACATGACGTGAAGAGGATGCAAATGGCTGGTTACCTTGTGTACATACCTCTTTTGTGAAACTTTCGTCTACACACAATTGACGTTGACACCAACTATACGATGGCTGCAGCAAAGGAGGATCTGAGTTGAAGTTCTACTCCTTTGTGCGCCTAACAACAAATATCGGTCATGAGCACTTGTAGCAGTTATCTGTCCTTGGCTGAATCTCATGGATGCCAAATCTGTGGTTAGAAATTGTTCCCAAAGTCTGTGAACCATAGAAGACTCACATTTAGTTATCTAGCCACTTCTGTCTGACTTTGTCCTGCCTCTAGTCTCCCAACAGTTCTCCATTGCAGTTCCTCTGGCAAATGGTGCCTGGAGGTCATTGTTACAAATTGGCTATCCCAGATTTCTGATCTCAATATCACAGGAAAATTTGCAGACTTGCTCTGAAACATGCAATTTTATGCTCCTCATAAATGATGTATTTTGATTTTAGCACCGCTAATTTGCATACTGCAGTTTTACTCAGTAATTCTTATGTGGCAACATATTCAAATTTTATATAGATTGGCTTATTTTTGAACAAGTTATCACTATTTTTGTGATTTTTCCTTAATTTTTGGAAAGCTGTGTATATATGATGAAATAATTTTGTTCACTGTAGTTAATTTGATATTAGATAAGTGCTAGTCGCAAATGGATTGAAGACACATTGAAATGTCAGTTATGTAGTACTAGATGCCAGGAGCTTTTGAAGAATTACCAATATATCAGTAATACTTGTTGATTACTCCAAGACATGGCACATCACAATAGGAACAAAGTGCATCCTCAATTTTGCACAATGCACAGACTAGCAAGAGACAGCTATTAAGCATAGCAGCAAAAGAGTGTGTATGTGTATTGTAGCCAAATTATTTATAATTTTCAGGGTGTTCTGTTTTAATTTTACACAAAATTTGGGCAAGACTTTTCATATTGGGGTTACTGCAAATAAAGTGTTGCAATGCAAAAGCGATCAGCGATGAGCAGGGTGAAATTTAAATTAGTAATTTAAAAGTCTATTGTCAGTTTGTTCCAATTAAGTTTAGTTTGTTAATAAATTTCGAGTTGAATGATTTGGCACGAGGTAATTCACTATCAAAAAAAGCTTCAGAACTGTTAGCATCAAGACTGCTTGAGAAAGATTTGCTTGAAAAAGAAGCTAAGGTGTTATACTTTCGATCAAGAGAAAGTGCAATTCTGCAGTACTTGTCAAGTGATGATGTATTTGTGTATTGCCCTAACATACATATTTTAATGAAAGAGTCAGGAACTTCAGCCTATAACTCAACTTAATGACGACTGTTTATCGCTAGCTCTAAGCATAGCTTGAAGTGTGTTTTCCTTCATAATGGAAATTTATTTGCTGCAGTTCCAATTGACATTCAGTTTGTGAGTAAAGACACAAAGAGAGTAATTGATTTGTTACAATATCACATGCACCAATGGATTGCTTGTGTTGATCTTAAAAGGTCAGCTTCCTGCTTAGCTAGCAATGCTGATATATGAAATATCCCTATTTTTTGTATATATGGGACAGCAGAGCTCATGAGGAGTGTCAAGTTCAGTCTATTTGGCTGCCAAGGTCTGATCTGAAACTGGTATCCAAACATTCTGCTTTAGCCACATGTCGACAGAAAGAACATTATATTTCCACCTCTGCACATAAAACTGGGTCTCGTGAAGTAATGTGTTAAAACTTTGCCAATTAAAGGAGATGGTTTCAAGTATCTCATTTCAGCATTTGCTAGCCTGTTATTTGGAAAAATAAAGGCCAGTCTGTTTGAGGATCCACAGATTCAGCAGCTCTGTAAAGATGAACATTTCATTGGAACAATGACAGAACTTAAATAGAATGCCTGTTAGGCATTCAAAAACATTATAAAAAATATTCTTGGAAATACATAAGCCCAGAATTATAGTAGAATTGTCCAGCAACTTTTGGGCAGCTTCAAAATCCTTGGTTGCAACAGGAGCATCAAATTACTTTTTTTACCTAACCATCTTGACAACTTCCCTAAAAATCTTGGAGCAATCAGTGATGAGCAGGGTGAGCAATTTCACCTAGATCTGAAGGTCATGGAGGCACTGTACCAAGGTAGATGGGATGTATATATGATGGCTGCTTATTGTTGGAATATCAGGCGAGAATGTCCACAAAGCCCCCTTCCCCCAAAGCCATAAGTGAACATGTACCTTAACATGTAAGCTTGCCATCTGATAAAAAACTTTACTATTCGTGTAAATTAAATTTAACTTTCAATAATTATATATGAATAAAACTATTCTTTGTAAACACTATATCTGGTAAGTTTTGACTTTTTTATTTTCCTTTATATGCATATTTTGCATGACTTTTAAAACAAAGAGAAGGTATCCTATAGCTTAAAACATTGATGTAATAGACAAAAAACTGAGGTTATTTTTGGATTCAGAGGCCAGAAGTTGGTGAAAAATAAGTGACAGATCTAAGACAACTAAACTGCTGTTCTTCAGTGTAATTTATGCGGTTAAACAATAGTAATCAAACATTTTATGCTGCACTCAGGCATCATAATCATCAAGCCACAAAGATTAAAAATTTTGCTTGATGATTAATACATACATACGTGTGGATTCTAAAATGGCTTTATGAAATTATAATTAATGTACAGATACCACAAAAATAAGTCTCCTGAAATTAAAACAAATATAGTTGTTCTGTTGAAAGCTGGATTTAATTAAAATAGTAATAAAATTTAGGATTTTTTTTTTTTTTAAGTTTTTCTTTCCTAAAATGTTCTCCCTCCCCTCTTTGGATATATGTTGATATTCTGTCATACTGTATGGCACTGAACAAATATTGAAGAAAAGAAAACTTCTGAATTTACACTTTGATTTAATGAGCAATATCATTTAACAATCCATTTACACATTGCACAAACTTTTTGCGGCCATCATTATTATATCATTTTTATTTTTGCATTCAATATTTGAGACAACTCTCTTCTGAGTCACTGCGTTACTAGTCTTTAGTATGATAGAACCCTTTTCACTTATTTTAAATTTTTTTCTCTTTCACACTTCTATATTTTCTTCATTTTTTTTAAACCTTCAAGACTGCAAGTGATTTTAATGAAGCCCAATACTGTTTTCTCCAACGAAATAAACCTGATTACAGTTTTAGGATTCTCTCTTTCCAGCCATGAAGGATAAACTTTTAACTTCATTTGAGGCTGTAATGATGGGATTTAATAATATCAAATCAATATATGTTTGAATCAAATATATGTTTCTTCTTCTTAAAAGGGGGGGGGGGCTTGCATTTGTTAATGGGATTGAGTTTATGAGATTCTAACAGTTTGGTTTAAAAATGGATGCATATTCTTTGTGGATTTGCATATAACTGTTCAAAGAGAAAAATTATTGCTCACATTAATAATGGAAATTATTTAGATTAAACAACTTAATAATAAAATAGTCTGTCAGGTAATCATTTTAAATTTTGGTAGTGTTGTAGCAAGTGAAAATGATGAAAGCAGTTCTAAGAAAGTGACAGTGTCATAAAATCATATGGCTTTGATGGAGAAACAGATGGCATACTTTTCACTTATATGTGATAGTGAAGCTCAATATAACACTTTCTTTGCATTTTATTATATTTTTTATTTCCATGTAAGCAGAAATATTGTATGAAAACATTATTATAAATGGCATATTGTGAAATAAACATTCTTTTAAAATATATTTTTAACTGCTCACAAAGTAGGAGCTTGATTACTTAAATCATGAATGCATTTAAGGTTTCTACTTATTGTACATCATTCATAAATGGTTTGTGCTTGATTTTTTTTAATTAAAGTAATTTGATTAGTGGAAAAGTGAATATTAACATGTAATATATATTATTTATAGAAGACATTCAGTTCAGTTTTCCAAAATTTAAAATTATTTATGTTTATATAATATATTTATAGTTATACTGTATTACAATATGAAATGTTATTTTAATTATTGCATATACTAATATGTTTAGAATTTTGACAATTTGCCTTTTTGTTATTTTATAATTGTATGTTATATCCTTTTCTTCATTATTAATAATTTCTAGGCTTATATTTGGAAATACTGAATCAAAAATGGAGTTTTGCTGTGGAAGTTTGTTTATCAGATAAACTGCTGAGAGCTTTCTGTTGTGATAATAGTCAAGATGCAAAATTGCTAGGCAGGATATTAAACAAACATTTCCCTAAAACAAAGATGCCTTCAGTTATTGTCAGTAAATATTTGGAATCAGTGAGTATTAAGTTGTATTTTTTCTGTATTTAATAGTTTCTTGTCATATTCTGAAGCTATAACCTGAAGCTATTTTGAAGCATTTGTGTTTATTTGGAGTCTATTTCAGAACTGTGCTAGGTGTCAGTTCATATGTATAAAATTAAAATATACTGAATATTATATTCCAATTAAAGAACTTTATTGTTTGCAAATTTCTTATGATTCTTAAAATTAAGTACATATATATAATAGAAAGGCAGCATTTTATTCCCATCTTTTACATTCTTATTAAAAGCCCAGGTGTGTAGTTGTAAACAGTATTTTAGAGCTTTTTAAACAGACCTAATGAAATAGAAGCTAAAAGTCTTGAGAAGATTATGTGTGACAAATTACGTGTAGCAGCCCCATGATACACATTTTGTTATGTATATTCTATACACATTTTGTGACATAAAATTTTAATATTTACTAATTTGGGAATGCTGATCATAAAAATGACATTGAAAAAGGTTTCATTGGCTCTCATTTTAGTGTAACAGAAGAAGTAGTGAGTGTTTAGCTGTTACAATCTGACTGTGTAAAACAGTGTTTGTGGAAATATGCACAAAATAATCATTTGATAAGACTGACAAAGGTAATTTTTAAATAGTACATTTACAAACCTTGCTTGAGGAAGGAAGAAGCTATTCAAAGCATGCAAAATCAGCTCAGAAACATATGGGCACCGAGAGCAAATATGCTATCCTTTGAAGAGTGGATGACTGCAGCTTATTTATGTTACTGATTTTAATTGATGTTAAAAATGTAATGAGTGATGCATTTTTATCAGCAGAGCTGTAGCTAGTAGTATAAAAGTATATAACAGTATAACAGTTACACTGAATTCTTAAAATGCTACAAAAAAATGTGTTTCAAATTCACTGTTAAATATACGTTGACAGTTTTCCCTTACACTGTTTGAATATTCAAATTTTTTCATTTGTAAAACTTCACTTTTGGTAGAAAGTATGTGCTTTTATAATGGGAAGTACTGCATTTCTTGTGAAATACTGGTTATTGCAATTAATATTCCTTATCATAATTTAAATTTTTTTAAACATGTTAGAATCCTTTCCATTAATCCACTGAATTTTATACGATTATTTTAGTATGGAAAATTATGGCAAAAATGTACGTTTAAATTATATAAATAGATATGGTTATTTAATTTTACTGAAGGGTCCTACCAAAAATTTTGATTAATGAAGATGCTTCAAAAAGGAAGATAATTTTAAAAGCATGATTCTGAGGACAGTTTCTGTATCAATGAAACATAAACATCAAATATTTTATGTTTGAATGTATCTCTTGGGGGGGGGAAGAGTTTATGATTTTGGAAATCATCTGCACACAAAGTGTAGATTTATAGATTATAAATTGCTAGTGTTTTAGGGGGCTATAGGGAATAGCACTGAACTGAACACAGAGTTTTTTCCATATAATAGATACCCATGTTCTAATGCAGAAAAAGGCCCTGATGTATGTAACTGTTATAAAAGTCAGCATTCTTTCACCAAAAAGTGTAATAGATTAACTAGAAGATAGAAACTGTTATGGAGCTGCTTGGGCACTACAGATTATGGCAATTAATTGAAAAACCATTTGAACATTATTTTTATAATCGTCATAAAATTTTTCGAAAAATAAAATAAAATTTTTCTTTATAAAATCTTCATACAACATTATTTTTATAATCTTCATAAAATTCGAAATTGCTCTTGCCACTTTCATGTGAATTAAATTAATTTGCAATTATTATTATGAGTCTAAATTAAGCTGTGTTAATTGTTATATATGTATTTTTAAATATTTGTTTTTAAAACAGAGTATAACTTTTATTTCTATTTGTTTATTTATTTACTTATTTATTTTGAATTTTTCCACATAGGTGCATTATGTTGAACCTTTCAAAGCCAAGTCTTCATATCCCACTGTTTTGGATATGCTGAACATAAAAGATCCTGTGATAGCAAATTGCTTAATTGATAGGGTTTGTTTTTATTTGTATTTCATTTTATTTATTTAATGTAATTAATCTTTAAGGGCTAGTAAAATTTGAAATTCTGTATACTTTAAAATCATGGTCAATGCAACTGTGGTTGACTCTTGAGCAACATAGAGGTTAGGGTAATTAAATGCCCATGCTGTTAGAAATCTGTAAACAACTGTTGGCTTTACTGAAATTATTAATATGCTGTTGTTGATTAGAAATCTGTATAGATTAATAATTAGCTCAGGTTTTGTTTTTAATGCATGTTAAATCTCTAATTTCTGCAATGAATATGCTA
The DNA here is from genome assembly GCA_000611955.2 of Stegodyphus mimosarum. NCBI lineage: Eukaryota > Metazoa > Arthropoda > Arachnida > Araneae > Eresidae > Stegodyphus > Stegodyphus mimosarum. Next base: position 139,151 of record KK117166.1, read on the forward strand.
AAGAAAAAATACTGGTAGGAAGATATGAAGAAAGAAAATAATTATAATAATGCTGCAGCATATTTATAAGAATTTTAGTTTATATTCTGTTCCATCTGTCTGTGTATACCTGCAATATTACAATCTTAATATGATGCAAAACACAGTAGATGTTACCATAGATGTTATATCAATTAGTGCTGCTAAGAGCAAAGTTTCTATAATAGATTTGTGATGTAAAACAATATACCATAGATGTTGCTATAGATAGATTTGTGTATATTTTATGTAATAAATTTTATAGTGCTCTTAGTTATTACAAATAAAATGTATACAAATATAACTGTATTGCATTTATTTACAATAACTTTCATTTAAAAATTAGTTCATTATATTTGGTCAAGGAAACTGCTACCTCTGATTGGAAAATGCAGAAATTAAAAGCTGAATTTCACTGTGAACTCTGTATGTGTTTTCTGCAGACCAGTAAATTTTGCTTGTTAAAAGTTTGAAAGATTAAGGTTAAAATTCATATTGAAAAAGTAGATTATTGTAAAATACTAGTGTTAGGTACTTAATCAGTCAACTGAGATGTAATAAGTTTATTATTAGTAAATTCAGTTATGGTGCCAAAATATGAATTAATTAATTGTATGGAAACAATCAGATGTCAGATTTAATTATATTTAATTATTTGGTTATTTATTAACAGCTTTTAAAACTATTTTTAATGTCTTGAGTTTTTTTTTTTTTAAATCTCCTTTTTGCTAATCATCTTTCCAGGACATACATCACATATAGTATTTCGTTTGTTTTTAAGTTATCTTTATTCAAAGAGTTATCTTTATTCTTATTTATTAAGTTATCTTTATTCTTATTTATTAAGTTATCTTTATTCTTATTTATTAAGTTATCTTTATTCTTATTTATTAAGTTATCTTTATTCTTATTTATTAAGTTATCTTTATTCGTATTTATTCATACCTATACACACACACATGTAGGTTATACAGCTCATTTTTGAGTTATTTAAAATGGTTAAATCTTCAAAGCGTTATATTTATGTAGGAGGGGAAAAAAATTGCACATAATTGGTTTCCACATTTCAAACTTTGGTTGTTCTGTTCAAGAATCAACTCCAATACGTGGTTATTCTGTCTTTGAGAAAGGAAGTGCCATTTGCAAAGCACATTTTCATGCATTTTCAAGGTACTTTAAAGTACTTGAAAATCATTAATGATTATTTTAATCCAACTTAAATTTATCACTTAAAAAAGCATTATTTAAGCATACATAATTTTGTTTAATGTCCTTGATTAACGAAGTGTGTTTTATGTGATGTTGCATAGTTTCAAGACATTCCTTTGTATCTTTATTCCAGAATAGAGGTGTATGTTAATTAACCCAATTATCTTTTTTTATTTTGCCTTCCACTCCTTCTAGGATGCAAATTAATTAATGTATTTAAGCATAGAGTTTCTCGAATTCTAGAGAGCGCTTTTGCAGCTAGCTATAGCTGGCCAGTTAAATCTTCCCCCTACTGAAGTGCTTTATCAGATTTAGCTTCACTAACCACATTATTTATGAAACTTTGAGGACTGAAGCAAAGTTTAGTTAGGTTAATTTGCTTTGTATTTAATTATTTTAGTTTGACTTGAACATTATTCTGGAACATTTATTCTGGATCCATTTATTCTTAATTTTGAAAAATGTAGGTAGTTAGAATTATTCTGTAAGTCAAATTCAGAATGTGTTGTCCAACTTCTTCTTATTATTATTTCTTCTTCACATGTGATTTGCAGCAGGTTGTAAAACTTTGCATGTTGTGTAAATCTAGTGTTTAGATTATTTTCTGGTCACTCTTGGATGAAGTAATATATTTGTATTATTATTTTAGTACTAGCCAATAGAAGAAATTTTTTTCTACTAGACATGAGTAATGATCCCAAAAATTCTCAAACAGCAATTTAAATGAATCAATGGATAATTGAAGTCAGTGGATGAACATGAATTGAATGAATGATAATTGAGATCATTAATAAATTTGACAGACATTATTTGCATACAGAAAGTATCATATGAAGAAATTTTATACCTTATAATAATTAGGCATATTTATGTTAAATATTTGTATTCAAAACAAAAATATTTACATTATTCTAATAATATAAACTATCTCTGGACAGTATCTACTCTTTATCCCAAGGCATGTACCTCAACTGTGTTATTGAAATCATGTGCATGGCAGCAAATTGAAGATAGTTATTTTGTGTTTAAAATTTCCAAATTCTATAGATTTTTTTTTTTTGAATCGAAGTTGTCTTAGATTTTCATCATTTATTTCAGGCAAAAATTGAAAACATCATCCTTATTGATAATCGTGATGCTGCAATAGAGCTAATGATGAATGCACCTCCTATGTATTGTTCTTCTACTTTTTTAGAAAATGGTGACCAGATTTTACCGAAACCATATCGTTATTATTCCTGCACAAAAAAACATTCTTCATGTTTGCTAAGATCATTTTGCCAAGAAGATATTAGGTAAGTTTGCTCAAAATTTATTAAACTGTTTTATGTGTAGAGTATTAATAATGAAGTTTTCCAATTCAGTATTCAAATTTCCTTCTCTTGTGCCATTATTGAAAGAATTCTTTACAAAGTGACTGAAAAAATTCCGAATCTTATTTAAGGTGGGTGGCAATGTTTTTAGTGAATTGCAGCTGTTCTTTTCCAAAATTCTAAATGTTTTTTAATTTTTGTCATTGAGTTTTTAATATTATTCATTAAAATTTAGAATAATATTTTTTAATATAATGCAATTTTTTCTCTTGAATTATTATAAAAATAGAAAGCAGAAGTAGCATTTTAGCATATAGGAATGCATGTTTAAAAAGTAAATAAAGATGTAAATCTGAAATGCAGTTGCTCTATGTATATAACTGGCAAAGGTAAATTTATATTAGAAATGATTTTAGAGGGAAATATACAGTGTAATTTGAACAACAAACTGATTTTACATTCTTTAAGATATTTGGTTTAACTTCAACGATATATGCACCTCTTGCAACAAATTTAGCCTTGAAATGACCATTTTGACATTAAAAATCCATTTACTCCTTAAAATTCTCTTATTTTGTACTTCATTTTCATTCACAACTTTTTAAGTTTTGTTTTTAATTAAAGATTCTTTCTCTTTTTCAAAAGCTTCAATTAAAGATTTGTTCTCTTCTTCAAAAGCTTCTAACAGGTTACCTTCTAACAACCTTTTCCTGTTATTCATTACTAAAATGACAATATTATAAAGTCTGTGTAGTTTACTGGTGATTTTCTGTTTTGTTTCCTTCAGTTTCAGTTTCATGTTTTCATTTTTGTGTTCAAGTGCACCAATGGCCAAACATTAAAGTCACTGAACATTGGTAGCTTGGTCTGAAGTTCGAATCCTGTGAACAGGTTGGCTGCATGGGTATTTCTAGAGTTTTCCCTATGTGTAGCGTCTATACGACCAAGGTCTTTATTCTTGTTATCAGCTTCTAAATCATCATCTTCTGGGGTGTAAATACTTTTATTTTGATTATTTTATAAAGCTTCATTTTTTCTTCCCATAGAATCAATTTTGTGTCTAGAATTTTGTCTCCATTTTTTGAATCTATACTTTCATCAAACACAACATCTCTCGATAATTTTCTTCATTTTCATTTCTGTTTCGTGAACTGCAAGTTGTTCCATATCCAAGAGAGATATACCTCTCACTTCGTGAATTACTTTCAGTTTAGTTTTAATTGGTTTATTTACCTAAGCATATGCAATACTTAATAAAAATATTCAATCTTGATAAATTAGGTCTTTTTTATTCTGTTTTCCTGCTGGTGTTGTACTAACTTTTCTGTTGGGCTATGTTTAACAAATAAGCTGCACCTTGAAGAGCTTCTTCCCACATTTCTTTTTTGTTTGCAATTTTTCATCAGGGCTCTTGTTTTTTTCTGGTAATTTCTGAGTGATTCTTTTTGCTTTTCATTTTAATTGTGAAGAAAAAGGAACAGTTTAGTCCAAAATGATTCCTTTATTTTTACACTAGCTTTTTAAAATTTTCACTGAAAAATTCTTCTCCATTGCCCTATTTAAATTTAGATACTCTCATATTCCATTTAGCTTCTTCCTCTGTGTAATCAAGAAACGTTTATAAAATATTTCTTTTTATCCCATGTTACTGGATCAGCTGTTGCATTCCATCCATATGAATAATTCCCAAAGATCTGTTAACTTTCACTCTTCCAGGATTAAAAGGCAGTCTTGTTTGTCTAGTTTGTATCCTTCAGGCAATTACCAGAAAACTTCATACCATTAGATAGTAGAACAAGTTCCTGCATATTTTTATGATCAAGATATCCTGGTCTTTTATGCCATAGTGTAGTTTCAGATGCCTACCTTCCAGTTAAAGCAACTGCATTTTAAAATTTCTTGTCAAGAATTATATTATACAAATTATTTTCAGTTCTATAGTTTTAAAAAATCTGTCTGGCTTCTTTTTTTATTTCTACTTTATTAGCAAAGAGTTTAACTTCACTACCTAGTTTTGGCACATATTGTTAATTCTTCTGATAAGTTCTTATTTAGCTCTGGAACATGTTAGATTTTATTCAAAATAGATTTATCATTTGGCACTGTACTTATTTTTTTTACTTATCGTCAAAAGACATTTTAGCCAAATAAATTTTTTATGCAATATTTTTAATATTAGCCCTATGTGTTGACGAGCCTCTGTAACTATTGCACTGCTTATATCATTATTTGCTTCACTTGCTCTTGAAAGTGTTACTTGTTCATTGTTAGTAATAACGTGACTTTTATCTGTGGGAAATACAATTTTTCTCATATTTAAAAATAAATTCTCACACACAGTTAAAATGAAGTAAAAAAATTGATACACGAATTATAGTTTTCATACAGGTAAAAAATCCCAAGAAAAATTATCCAGCCTAAACTAAATTTGAACACAAGCTTGCCAAACACTTACTCCACTTTCATAAAGGAGAATATATGAAGTGAGTCTTTTGCAAAGAATTTCATGCACATATTTCAAAAGCAATTGGTTCTGATATTACCATGTTTACCATTGATGCCAAATTATTGTTTCCAACTGTAACTTTTTTTGAATAAATGATTTTGGTTAAAACTTTATTGAAAAATTAAGAATTATATCTAAATTTATTACAAACATTTATAAAGCTTTTCATGCTGTAAGTAAGTTTACAGTGTTTAGAGTAAATGAAGAAACCTACAAACAGCAGGAGGGTTTCTTTATCAGGGCATCAATGTTGCCTATCTTGCCTGCAAGCTACCTGCTACATGTGGAAAATTTATTTTTCTCCAAGTTCATCCTTTTTTTTTTGTTTGTTTTTGAAGAGCTACATAATTGATATTTTCATGCTATGGAAACATTTAGATTAACTTAAAGCTTTATTATATT
>KK117166.1:144678-193985 GCA_000611955.2 Stegodyphus mimosarum
ATATATATGAAGTGATTCTTTTGCAATATATATATATATATATATATATATATATATGTTTTAAAAAACAGTAAGCCTGCAATCTGTCACAAACCAACTGGCAAGCAACAATAATCCCATTCCACTCTTTTTATTTCCACAGTGGACTGTTGTCTTTTATTTTTACTTGAAACGTGCCAAGGATTTCTGTTCCTAACCCAAGTTATACGAAACTAAATATAAGCACAAATGTCTGAAAACAATAGATATCCTCCTGATTTTTGTAGGAAAACTCTTTGAGAAAATCAGTAAGCAAGTTTCTACAGTCATTTTATAAAAGTAAAGTTGTTACTGATGCAAGCATCAAATAATAGTAAAGTTATTGGAGCATTCGCCACTACCCGACCACCCCACATATCTGCTTTATAAACTTGCCATTAGGCCTGCCCCATCCATCTGGAAGTTTTTAAAATTAGGTAAATCATGTGTCACTATAATAAATATTTCAAATGTATATACTATACTGATTTGCAGCAAAGGTACAAGAAACTTAGTATATCAGTTTAGCATCCAGAAAACTATTGATAAAAACTCCCAAGCATTAAAAAAAGATACCTCTATGCTCTCTGCTAACCAGTTCATCAATGAAAATAGCACATCTTTAGTGAAATACTTTGCCAATATACTTAGTGATTAAATTATTGTCAATGCCAAAATTATCATCAAACCATGGCATAAAAACAGCCTCAGAATTAGAGAAGCAATTGAAATCACCACCAAGCCATTAGGCAACAGAGACCTTCCTGTTAATCTTCTGTACACAGTGGGCTGCAGTTCTGAGTACAGCATTCCTATGGAAACCAATGAAAGACGACCAGTATGATGAAGCCATCCATTTCAGCACTAGCTAACAAAACAAATGGGTCATCTGCAAAGGCTTCTGTACTACTTTTATGTTATTTAAAGGTGGTTCTGTTGTGTTAACTTTTAACAATCTTTTTCATTAAGGTTATTCTCTCATATATTTTACAAAATTGTTTATTTTGAGTATACAAATTACCTAAATGCCCAATTTTATTATACATAAAATACCTCTTCTCAACTGATTTTGTTAATACAGAAACAAGCAGTGTAGCCAACAATTTTCCCAATTAAAACAATATTTTCCTTTAGCATCTAATGCAGCTGAATTTGTTATGATGTCAACTGCTTTAATTCTAACTTGATCTGCAATTAATCTAGCTGTTAAATTTGTTAATGTTTTTTCACTAGTTCACACTGATTCCCTAGCGCTAGTTAATTAGTTACTGGAATATGGCCAAGCTCAAAGTAACTGTCTGCCTAAGAGAAGAGATGCCTTCATGGTGGACTTTCTAAGGGCCTTGTATTTACATTCCACACAGGAAAAGACCATGATAACCAACTATGCAGCTGGCCTGTTCACCTGGGATTGAACCAGGATCAATAGCGTGCACTGAACAGGTAACTCCCAAGCATTAATATATGTATATCGGCCAAAATTTAAGCTACCAAAATTTTGTAAATTATCTTTTCATCAATTTTTTTTCATTCAAGGAATTTATATGTCAGGTTTTGCTAATATAGGAAACTACAGCTATTTCTTTCTTAATATTTAATCTTAAAAAAGTCTTGTAACAAGATATATTTTTTTATCAGCAGAATCTCTTTCATGTATAGAACACAGTTTATCAAACATATGTTTTGAACTGTTACAGTTCAAAACATATAAATCATAGAATATTTAAAACATATAAATCATAGAATATTTATCTTCTGAGGAATTTCTTTGCTTCTGACAAAGAGGAATCTGTACCTATTTGCCCTTGAAATCAATAGAGTTTTGATTAACTCTGCTGAAATGCAAGGGTGTTCTATTGCATAATTTTAAATTGTCAACTTTATTGTTCTCAGTGCAAACCTTGATTCCTAGTCTATTAATTAATTACTTTGTTTCTTATGAAATTACTTGCTTTGTTTCAGATTATTATGTGTATACTTTTTTTTGTTTGTTTGTTGTGCATTGTACATTTAATAAATAATTTAATGGTTTGTGAATTGTTCTGTGTGCTACTATTTCAATTTTTGGAATAACATTGTTTTTAAGTTTAGGAAAGGTAGCTTTTTCATTCCAAGCTGTAGGGGTTGAATAAATAGATGCACTTTTTCAGTTTTGAGGTTGACATCCATTTTTTTATAAACTGTTTAATTGTTTTTAAGTTTAGGGAAGGTAGATTTTCCATTCCAGGCTGTAGGGGTTGAGTTAATAGAATCACTGATTAATACTGTTTTAATTAATTTATATTACTTTAAATTATAATTTCTAAATTTAAGATTAATTTCATGTATTTATGAATGTGTCATTTCAGAAACAGCTTTTTACCTTTGCTTTTCTCTTTACACCAACCCTCTGATAAAGATCTACTGAGAGTTGTAAAATCCATTTGCCTTTATTTTTTACAGTTTTCTAATGTAACAACTTTTGTGTAAATTTTGTTTTTATACAACGCTGGTTTGTATGGGGGCTTTGGTCATTTACTTGTTGTTTTTACAATAGTGTTTTGCATTAAAAATATGTACCATTTCTTTATTTCGGTGAATATGGTTTTAAATTTGTTTATGTTTTGTATTTTATATTGAAAAAGAATTTCAAAATTAAGATCATAAATTATTCAAAGTCACACAGTATGCTGTGAAATGAATTAAATAATCAAGACATAATAATTAAATCAAAATGTGGTGGCTAACTTATTATCTTTCTTTTGGTTAATTAGCTGCTTTTTTTAATTTGGTTATATATATACACACAACTGAATAAATACAAAGTAAAAAGCAGTTCAAAAACCTAATTCAGTTCTGAAAGCAACAGGTGGGAGTAATAATTAATGCAAAATAATTTAAAATATGTTTAAATCCATTCCATATTCACTTCAGAACAAACAATATGCAAAAAAACCAGAAGCACAGTGCCAGTCTGCGTGATAGGCACAAAATATGACAAAACCAAGCATATACATATATAATTACATCTTTCACTCCATCCTCATCTAGGGGTGAGTGCAGTGAAAGAAATATTTCAACCTGTTTCTGAACCAATAAAGATTCAAATTAAGTTTAATATTTAAAATAATCTCTGAACATTGTCAAAGTAATCTGTGTCTTTATCAGTCCAAAAATTACAAGCCATAGTAAGCCGTGTAAAAAGTTAAAATATTATAGCATCAAAATCATAAACAAACTTCATAAAAAATTATTTTGAGCAGACTGAGTCCAGAAAACAAATCATGTAAATGCAAGCAATCCAACACATGAAAAAATATAACATTCTAAAATCTGAAATCATACAGGCAAGAGTAGAAATATTTTTGCAAAATCATAAACAAGCAAAAAAGCTTAAAATCCTTATAAAAATTATTTTCTATTTAAGCAGAGTCCAAAAACAAAACATTTAAATGAAAACAGTCAATCTAAATGAAAGCAGTCAATCGTATGAGCAAACAACAACAAATGAAGATTTGATATGAAAAACATGAAATAAAAATAAAAAGATGAGTTTGTTCTTAAAAATTGTAACATTAGAACAACAAAAGTTTTGAAATGAAGAAATTCAGCATTCCCAGCAGCAAATGACAGTTGTAAAGCCTAACTGTGGAAAGTAATGAAACAAGATCAACTACAAATTTTAAACTGATTAATTATAATAAAAAATTAGAAAAAAAATCGGATTATATGAATTTTAAAATCAAATTGGATCACCAAATGTTAAGTGCCAAAAAATTAATGAGCTTCAAATGAATTTTAGTTGGCTTTTCGTGCCTATTATGCAGTTTCCCACTGTGCTTCTGCGCACCTTTTTTCCTTATGGTTCATTCTGAATTGAACATGGAATGGATTTTAAAAGTACTTTTAATGTATTTTCATTATTACCATCAAGTGTTACTGTTTTCACCACCAATTGGATTAGGTTTTGAACTGACCTTTACTTTGTATTTATTCCTTCTAGTGCTAAACATTGCACGTTTTTTCATTTGTTGAACTGAAGGGAATTAAAACTTCATTTGAAATTTACTTTTTCATGGGTAAAAGTTTTAGATCCATTTTGCTTTTAAAATCCAGGTAATTCACTGTTTTTTCTTTTTATGAATTATTTGATTTTACTACAGCATATTTAATGTTACATTAAAAAGTTTTAACCAAATGGGTTATCAGTCTCAAAATGCAATTTTGCATCATTTCACTTTTCATTTGACTCTGTTGTCATTCTGCAAAATGTAAGAAATTATCTTTCAAATTAAATCTGTCTGGTGTGAAATAACAAACTGAGGTATTTGAAAGTAAAGAATGCAAATTCTTAAGAAAATTAATATATCATTTTTGAATCAGATTAATTTAAATAATAAAAATGCATTTAATTCGTCATCTGTCTAGTTAAAAATATTCAGTATTTTCATCGAATGGTATTATATATTGTTATTGTTTATTTCATATTTTGTAAAACTTTAATGAATTTTTGATTAACGATTTGAAATCGAGAAGTGGCAACACTGTGCAGAATAAAACATTTTTATGCAAGACCATCTATGTGAAACTCTGAAAAGATATGCATTGGAATTCTAAACATATGCTGCTTTTAAATTTTTTGTAATTTTGCATATGCTGTAGGTATGAAGAAAACAATGCTTAATAATAAAGCTAAAAAGAAGGAAAAAAAGATCATCCGGGATGAGTTCATGAGCTGTCTGGTAGACTGCGAGCTCCGCGAGAGCCTAGAAAATTTAAACAGTTTAAAATTTGTTGTTAATCTTATCTCATTACGTAGCAACAATCATTTGTTGTTGGGCTTGTTGAATTAATATTTCTTCATTTCAAAACTTTTGTTGCTTTAATATTACAAATTTTAAGAACTAACTTTTCTTCTTCTTCTTTTTCTTTTATAAGATTTAAAATTTTTGTTTATTTATAATTTTGTTGTTAAAATTTTACAAACGAAATTTTTACTCTGTTTTGTTATGGTTTTAGATTTTCATATGTTATTATATTTTTTCATGTGTTGAATTGCTGCTTGTATTTGCATGGTTTATTTTCTGTACTCAGTCTGCTCAAAATAATTTTTTTATATAATTTTTTAAGCTTTTATGATTTGAATATTGTAATTTTTCAATTTTTTGCACTATTTATTACTATGGCTTGTAAGTTTTGGACTGATAAAGATACAGATTACTGTGATTAAATTTATGAGATTATTTTAAGTATTAAACTTTGAGTCTTTGTTGGTTAAAGAAACAGGCTGATATATTTACTTCTGTCATTGCATGCACGTCCTGATGATGATTCAATGAAAGATGTAAATTTCTTTTTTCCTTCTCATTTTTTGGTTTTGGTATTTTTTGCACTTATGCATCTTCTGGTTTTTTTGAATGTGGTTTCTTCTGAATTAAATATGAGATGGATTTTAAATACATTTTTAATTAATTTTAATTTGTGTGTGTTTATAGATATATATAATATATACAGGGAATTTGATATACCGTATAATCCGGTGTATAACTTCCACTTTAAATAAAAAAAATAAGATAAAAATTTATGGGTGCACGTTATGCGCAGGGTATGGAAATGATAGATTTAAAAATAACGAAGGAGCATAAAAAAATTAGATTTCTATGTGTTCCTAAATGCAGTTTATTTAAAAGAAATGACATACTTAAAATGTTTCATTATTGGATAACATGAAAAGTTCATCATCTTCACCTTCCGTTATATCTTCAGGCACATTATCGAACCATTATTGTTACTCTGATCCATAAATAAATGATCATCATCATCCATTCCATCTTTCACCAACATCAAACACCCTTACTGCAGCACAATTTCCTCCTTTTTTTTTTATGAAATGGATGGCTTTGCATTTGAAACCGAAACTCTTGGTTTTTTTTTTTTTTAGTCCAAAGGGGCTGAAGGACTATTGTTTTCGTTTCGCGATTTTGTGTCGGAAACATTAAATATCAGTTCACTTTTCAAACTGTTGCCACCAAATATTGCAGCCCTGTATTATATTTAAAGAAATTAAATAATGAAGAATGCGCATAAATGTATGTATGCTTCTCGTATTGTGATAAAATGATGGTATCTAGAGCCATCAAATTTTGAATGCTGTAATCCTGCTGCGAATATGGGCATCTGGAAGCACAAATTTGAAATTTGGAATTTTTTTTTATTATTGATTTCATGTTTTGTAAAACTTTTATCGAGTTTTTAATTAACAAACTCAAGGATTTCAAAGAAAGCAATGGCAAGGTTATACAGAAAAAACATTTTTATCTCCAGTACATGAGACTGTGTAGGAAATTCTAAAGATATGCTCAGTTTAAAATTATTTTGCAATATTTTTCTTTAACTGAATTTTATAGTTAAGTGCGAAGAACGTGATATTTAATAAATAAAGGTAGCAGGCAAAATATTAAAAAAAAGCCTGTTTGGACATAATTTAAAATCTGAAACTTTTTTGGGGGGGGGGAATAGCCATTAAAAGGAACTCTAGAGCAACTGAATTTCAACTAAAGCAAATGCAATTTACTAAAGCCTTTGATTTTCACTTCAAAATCATGGCCTCAAATGACTACAGAAAGAAGAGAACATCTAACTTCTTATTCCACAAATTCATTCAGGTTGGAAATGCATTCTTACTCCAAATTATATCCCTGTTTTCTTGCATTGAATACAGCAAATGCTGCATTCAATACAGCAAATGGTTTTGTACTGAGCAAAAGGAGCAATCCCCTTTTGCTTGAGGGAGGAAACATTCCTGCAAAATACCATTATTTGGTACTTTGCAGGAATATTTCCTCCCTCAAGCATTTAACCCACACACATATTGTTCTCCTTATCGCTTATCAGTTCAGTATACCATTGTTCAAAAGGCTAGAACAAATCTTCGAATAAGTGACCTCATAATATAACAGCATTGCACATGTATCTTTTAGGTTTCTTCATGAAGAACTGGTGCACATAATGCAGCGAATATACCTAAAAATTAAAAAATGTAACTTGAAATTATAGATGCACTGGTATGCACTATACTCAGAAAAATATGGTATAATAAGTGCCCAAAAAATGTTCAACAAATTAAGATATAGATTGTAAAAAATTTTTTTATATGTCTCATGGCTAATCAACGCAGTGCATGAGGTATGTAAAAAACTTTTTTCATTACATATATGATTTTTTATCCTTTCTGTGAAATCTGCTGTTACATCTATGAATTTAAATAGATTTTGAAGCTAAATTTCAGTACCTACGAATTAAAAAAATGCTGGCAATATCATTATTTTGGTAATATATATTACTTAAAAAAGATTGCTGCAAACATAAAAATGGGACTAGTTACATTATATAGAAATTTATAGTATTTAAATTTGTGATGTAACAGTACCACATGTGAATAAAATATAGATGTAATAATATAAATGTAAAATAAATTAAAAAATTGGTTTCTTCCATTTCTCCCAATGTAGTGGAAGAAACCTACTTTTTCTGTCTGCTTTTTTCTCTCTGTGGATGAAGCATGCCAAGACTTCTTTGTCAGATTTTGTTATGTTTTGCTGAAGCTTTAATCAGTTTTATATTCTTAGGGAGAAAGAAGCAGAAATCAATGTTTTGAACGATAAAATAAAAACTAAAATCTACAAAATTGCTGCTGTCCATGATTGTAAGATGAAGTATTCAAGTACTCGTAAAACTAACGAAGAAGATATTGCTAAATTGAGATGTGTGGAAGGTGAGCTCATACAGAAATTAGAAGCTAAAAGAAAAGTTGAAAAACCAGTAGATTTGTCTGACATGGTTAGTAAATTGAGTTATTTTTAACAGTTATAAATGTGGAAGTATTCTTGGTTTATTTTGACTGAGAAAAGTATTTACTTTAATTATCTCAGTGTAAAAATTAAATTATTTTATTATATGTGATTAACTGTTCATTCACAGGAATAAAGTTTGGTTTTAATTAAAAATATTAGTTCATAAATTTCATAAAAAGTAACTTTAAAATAAATTTTAAATAATGCAGATTTTCATCCATTTCTAATTGTTGGAAAAGAATTTATATTATCTTTCCTCACCCATATATTTGCTTTTCATAATAGAATTACTGCTAAGAAACCAGTCATTAACCTACTGCAATTAGTCATTAACCAACCGTCTACTAGGTCTTCAGCTGCAATGTATCAGTTATGTACAATAAATTGCTATTTTTCATAACCACATTATTTTAATCTTTTCTCACCGTTTACAGTCTTAGTAAAGAAAAAGTCAGTATTGTGGGCACAACTTTTGAGTAATACACAAATTTTACAGAACACATTAAAATTTATAAACAAAAAGCATTTTAATTGCTATTTCAGAAGTCTTTACTCGAGGTAAAATAGAAACTAGTGATTGAACCACACATATAACAGTAATTAAAGTTCCACTGAAATGAAAGAGAAATGACTTTGCTCTTATCTCTCAGTAGTAGCTGGGCTGCTTGCTCTCTTTATACTGTGACATTCTTTGTTCTATGTTCACTTGGGTTACCTCATCTTGACAATGCAGATTCTCTGTGACTTTCACTCAGGCCTATCCTCATGGTCTATCTTCCTTTCCTTTTTGAACATTGCATGCTAATCACTTAATCTTTTAGTTCTCCTTCAATCCTTCTGGTGCTTAGCTTGCCTTGATCACTTTCTTCAGTCCTGATACTATTGGTTGTGTAACCTCTTTGATCTTCTTGGATGCTTCTGATCTTTGGGTTATCTTGATTACTTTATCCACTGCTAATGCAGGTGGCTGCAAAATGTCATAAATCTAATTGGATTGGCCTGGTCTTTGAGTTGGTTTGGCTGCTTGCACTCAGAACTCTGTACTGATGTTAATTTGTTTTCTTTTCCACTGCATTATGCCATTTACTGCTTTTCCTGACCATGGATATCTGAACATCCTTTTTATGGTGGTAGTAGCATTTTTTCTCATCACTTGTTCAATCTGAGATCATTTTGCACTTGTCTTTACACCAACCTGATTAATTTTCTTTGGTGAACCTGCTGCAGACCTAGGCATACTGGCTATTTGATCTGGCCTCATGCTAGCCTGATTCATATCAGATGGGCCTTACTAAATTTCTGCAAAACTTCAGGCTGATTCTAAAACTTCTTTTATTAACGGCATGTTAATCCATTCATTAAAGCTTCATTTGATCAACAGTTGCAATAACTATGGAATCATCTGTGCATTATAGTAAACTACTGTTGCTCTTAGTTGTCGAGTTGCAAAAGGACCTTCAAACATGTGAGAAAATTTTCCAACTCTTGCACATGATGCAGAAGGTAATGGTTGCTTAATTTTCAGCATTTATCCCTGATCTAATCTGGCATTAGCTGTGATTATGGCTTTCATATATCACAGCTAATTTGAATAATCTTTCCAGTGTATGAAGATTAATTAACTTGATGAAATCCTATACCTGCAGTAGCAGCCTGGTATCAGTTATTTCTCTAGCATCTTTTATCTTCCAAATGCTTCCAATTTCAACCAAGCCTTATCCCTTACTGAAGGGAAGCCTTTAACTAATGTTTTGACTTTAAAAATATCAAACTCACACCATCATTCTTTTTGACTTTATTGGCAGTGAATTAAAGTAGATGTAAGTATTTGGCTTGACGGCCTTTACTCTGCAATTATTGACCCTGTTGGGTAGTCTTTAAACAACTTAAGGATGTAGAAGTTCTTGCTTCCTTGATGAAGTGCAGATGTGGCTCCCTCTAGGAACCACGATGAGAGTTGTTGGCATATGATATGGCAATTATTGAAGGATAAGCTTGGCATAGTTTTTCTTCTTGCAGAATTTTTGGTTGAACACTGTAGTAAATAAATTGATTTTAGTTAGATGCATAGCATAAAAAGAATTAGCAGGAAAATTAACTGAAATTTGTTCTATGATTGGGTGCATCCACCAATCATTGATCAGTTTTCTAGCCACGTGAGATCACATGAGTAAGCAAATTATTTACAAGTCACAGATACGTAGTTAATACAATTCTTTCAGAGATAAAATATAATATAAAATAAAAACTACGGATCATATTCTTAGATAATTCTTGAGTAAATAAGTAAGATAATTTATATGCATAAAGTCTAAAATTATTTGCCATTAACAGGCATAGATCGCGTAAAGTTTATAGTCTTTACCAGGCGATGAAGAATATATGCACAAATATTTACATGATGCACAAATGCGATTTTTGCCTCTATGTCCAGTTATTATTGTAGAAAATTGTTCTAGGTTTTTGACTTTATATTTGTGTGCATACTTTTTAAAATGTATTGCTTGCTATTCGTTCACTGTATTTTGTATAATTTTCTGAATATTGCCTGTCCTTTAAAAATGCACATTATATATTAAAGGGTGGGGGGAAATATTTTTTTAATTTTTAATTTAAATTTTTTTTATTTTTTATTTTAGCAAAGTGACTTAGATCATCTCCTTAAAGAAAATGAGAAAATTGAAGAGAAAATAAAAGATTGCGAGGCACATATTTCAAAACAAAATATAGAATTAAAGAATCTCAGAGAAAAAAGTAAAGCAGAATATAACATTATTTCTAAGAAACAAGAGGAAAATCAATGTTTAATTGTATGTATTTTTTGTATTTGTATTCTTTTTAATGTAACTTTTTTTGTAAATTTTATATTTGATTTTTTAATTATTTTTTGGTGTACTATTATCTTTAGATCATACAAATCTATCATTCATAGTTCTATAATCTACTATTTCTGTTATAATCTACTATTTCTGTCTGTATATAATTCAAGTTTAAACTTGGTCTATTCAGAGCACTCTGTAGCTGCAACTAAAATGGGTAATGATACAAAAATTTGTAGATAGACATTTCAAAGGATCTACGCTAAAAGATTCTGAGGAGGAAGGGGAGTATAGTTTAAAAAATTTCCGCTATGGGGCACATTACATCTAAATATAAAGAAGTTACAAATTCTAATACAAACATCATTTATTTGTTAAAAACTATTAAGCAATATAAACCATATATATGTGGCAATATTTTACTGGTGACAGGGTTATTAACGGTTCATTTTCCACTTCTTCTAGCCTGTCCTCCAGATCTTACTCCATTTGATTTTTGGTTATGAGGCCATTTGAAGATCGTGGTTTGTTATAGGAGTCTTGCAACTTTAGCTAACCTGAAGGTCTGTATTACGTTGCATGTGCAAAAGGTTACTGGTGAACAGCTGCAGTCAGATATTGATCACATTGTTCATCGCCTGCACATTTAACAACTTAATGTTCAATGTGGCCCTCTTCGTTAAGCATTAGATATGCAGAAGTTGAACAGTATGTTCAAGAACTGAGCAGTATGTTCAACAATAAGTGGCCTTTGGTACATGCAGTGTTATATGGTCATTCAGGCCACCTGAAATTGCAAGATTCCCCTGGTAAACTGTGCTCTTTAAATGACCCCATAACCAAAAATTGCATGGAGTGAGATTAGGAGAAAGGGTTTTGAAGAGTGGTAAATGAACAGCTGATCACCTTGTCATTGGTAAAATGTTGTTGCGAAAACTCTGCATATAGAGGATTTCTTCCATTATATGGAAAGCATCATTCTGCATAGAAGTAGTAGATGCAAAGCATTATTGTTGCTTGAGGTCAGATGAAACTGTTGAGCATGTCACAATATCTGAGGATGGTTACAGAGCATGTTACAGGGTCTATCATAATTTTCTTTGAAGAAGACTAGTCCACAGGTGTTATCAACTTCCATTCGCACAGAAAAAGTCAGTGCAAAAGATAAGTGATGGTCAGCATCAGTAACAAGCAGTTCCTGGTTGTGTCTAATTTTTTATGGAAAAAAGTGCACTATTTTTCTCGATATCTTCCACACTGTTCTGTGCAATAAGTCAAATTGTTGTGACACTGCATGTGTACCCCTGCTGACATGTTCATTTGTCAGTGACTACTTGACAGTGACAGTTACTAACCCTGAAACGACTTCTGATCTGATAGGGTTTTGCTCTCTCCATGTTGAATGCATAATGACCCAGTTTTTTTTAATCATGATATCATGTTTCTCACACTTGTTTTTCTTGTTTGTTGACACATTGGTTCCTGATACAACTTCTTTCAGCTTCAAAATTCATGAAGAGCTGCTTCAACTTTTACCTGGTTTTTGTAAAACAGATTTACGATTAATGCATGTTCCTTTAAATTAATTGCCATTGTAGCTGAAAGAATGCTACTCACTTAATCGCTTCCTTTTTACCCCAAATCATGCTCAGTTCATCTGCTTATACAAATAAAATTGTTTTTTTCTTCACTTGCAGTGCCACAATTATCATTCTTTGTATTGCCATAATGCTTCAAAATGTAAAAATAACAATTTTGTACACCATAATGCTTGAAAATGTTAAAATAGCCTGCAGTTATTTATTAAATGTCTTTTCATGCATTTTAGTTATAATGGACCTCTAACAATTTTTTTAACTATTTTTTTAGTTTATCTTATTTATTTATTATTATTATTATTATTATTTATCTACCTAAAAATTTTTGAATAAGTCTGCACTTTTACAACTACAGACTGCTTTGAATAGGCGAAGTTTAATTTTAATCACCTTCTGTAAGCAAATGTAAACTGTACTAAGACATTTGTCAGAATTATAGCACCTTTTAAAAATCATTTACAGTAATAAAGTTCCAACAACCTCATAATTTACGTGAAATCATGTTCAAAATTTTAAATTAGGTTTTTAAAATTTTTATATAATTTTCTCTTAAAATTATTTAAAAAATTAAAATTATCTTTCTTAAAATTATTTAAATCAACCACTTGGTTCTCATTAATATACACTGTGAATATACTATCTATTAACCATTGAAAGCATAGCACTGCAAAATATAAGAAGTGTTAAAATCATGTTTATTGTGCAGTTAATTTACTGTACAACTGTAAAATAATTACAATTACATCTATGTTTGACTGTCAGAACTTTAAGGAATTCTTGTCTTAACTTTTGTAACTACTATAGGTAGCAGTAACTGCTACAACATGGGCTGTCATTTAGAGCAATGTTTCTTAAACTAAGGGTATCAACCCCAAGTGGGGCTGCAAAAATTTAATTCGGATATGTGAATTTAAAGAAATTAGATTAATCACTTGCTATATAAAGCCCTCCCCCCCAAAAAAAAATTGTAGAGCTATCGAATGATTGAAACTTAAAACTTGAGTTTGCACAAAAATCCTAGGCTGAATTCTGGTTTCTGAAATGGCATTATTCTTTTTCCTTCAGCACCACATAGTAATGGGAAACAACTTTTTCAGCTTTAATGCTTATTAAATTTACCTATTATTTAACTCAGAAATGCTGAAGATGCTTTACATCCAGCAGTATCAAATATTGCACCAAGATTGAATTTGTTATGCAGCAAAAAAGCAAGCAAATCCGTCTCATTAATATTTTCCTTCATTAATTTTGTTTACTTGAAACAAATCCCAAAACTAGTTTTCATATGTGTGCTGTTTACCAAAGAAATAAGTTATTTGTGAAAAAATGTATTTATATATTTTTATTCTGTATTTAATCTGGAGTTGCGAGAAAATCTCAGTGTTAAAAAGGGGTCATGATTGAAAGAATTTGAAGAAGCTCTGATTTATAGGAAAAAATGTTGGTGTATTTAAATCTTGTATTGAGTAATATTGAAATATTATTTGGAGTATTTAAATTCACATAAATTTAGCATGCTGCCAAACTTAATCTAGGTGGCTGTTCTGTTGAACGTTGTGTATCACATGTTAGTTATATATTGTTGTGTAAGGTACTGGCCTTGGGCAGGTTCCGGAATTAAGGAATAACAATATCTTTCAAGAGTACAGAAGTGATTAATTTACTCAGTTGTTATGGTAGCTTTTCATTGTACTAAGAATGAAGTGCAAGCAAAACTGAAATCCAGTGACACCTCAGTATTATAACACCAAATGCTGGACTGTATGGTGATCCATAATGCAGTACTAACACTCTGAATTGCAATCTGTATATTTACTGCAAAATTTCGTCACATAGCCAATAGATTTTATTTTGCATGTAGAAGAAATTGAATTTTGCAATCTGTCTATTATCATAGGGTCTCAAAAACCTACTTTTTTAAAAAAATCATCTTAAAAAATTATAATAAGATTATCTTAAAAAATTATCACAAAAATTGATATAAAAATTATTATTTGTTATCATAAAAATAATACATGACTTTTTAAATGATTTGGTTTAAAATTGAGGTTGTTTGATCATCTATCAGTTGTCATCTTTAACTGTAGCTTCATCTAATACCAGAATAAAAATTAAGAGATCAATTTTCTCATATGACTTCCAGTGTGAAGCACATAAAGAAAATTGGACATTAGCTAGTACATACAGATAAAGGAGAATTTGATCTGTAGTCTGAAATGAAGAAAGGAAAATTAGTACTGTATGACATGTTATGATCTTAAATTGGGAGAGAAGATATGACTTTGAGGTCCCATTCTAAAATACAAAACTGTAAAGAAATTCTACAGAGATACAAATTTATTTTAAGGAAATCAAACTGTATGTCAGTATTTTCCCTACCACCTTTTTCAGTCTCCACTTTTTTTTTTTGTAGTTTCTTTTACAATAAATAAAAAATACTTCTTCTTTTGAAATAGATTGCAGATTGCAAAAGTTAACAGTTTAAGCATTAAATCTAAGAAATTGTGGAAGTACTGTAATATTCAGAAAAAATATAAATTTATGGAATAAATGTTAACAATGAATGAAATTATATGTATAATAATGGCACAGCAATGTCCAAAATGAGCTTGACCGCATTTAAAGTCTAGATCAGTGATTGCTAAACCATCGATTGCAAGCTACTTGTAACCTACCTTGTATCAATTAACCATCAACCACAATCGCTGGGACATTTTTGGTAGATTGCTTTAATGCTCTGCTTTGATTCCTCCATTGAGGTGATGCTGACAATAATTCCTGTGCTTGTTTCTCCCACGCAACTGCCATTGCCAGTATAGTTGATTGCATACACGTGAGGTTGTGCGCATTATGGTTTTCATGTGTATGTTAGACATTTGCTAATCTGGATAGTCTGATATATACATTAGTACTAAGCTAGGTCTGTTCTATTGATGGCATGTTTAAGCAAAAAGCAAAAACCTTTTCACTTTTATTCGAAATGGGAAACCAATTACTTCTTTACTGAGATAAAGGACAAATGTGTGTGTTTACTTTGCTATGTGAGTGTTTCAGTTGGAAAGAAAGGGAGCATCAAATGCCACTTCTAAACCATTTACGCAGGGATTGAAAAGGATTTCCAACTGAATTCTGCTCTAAGGAAAAAGGTTAGGCAGCTAAATTCTAAACATAATATTCTCCTGAATCAGCTTTTTTAAAACCATTCAACAAGAATAAAGCAGCAACTGAGGTTCATTCCAAGTTTCAAATATAATAATAGAATAAATAATAATAGAATAATAATAAGCACAGAATAAATAATCATACAAAGAGGGTGAAATAAAAAAAAACTGCATTTTTAAAGCTGAAGATGCATTATTTAATAGTTTCAAAATTGAAACTTAGGTAATGTCTGCTATTAAATCTGTACAGCTCTCTGCAAGTACAGTAATGAGAAGGGTTGGGTTTATGAGTTCTGATGCCACCTCCAACTTAAAACTGATTTTGATTACTTTACTCCCTGCAACTTGATGAATTGACTGATATGGGTGATACAGCTCATTTGACCGTTTTTGCTAGAATGGTTTTTGATAATTTCGAAATAAAAGGGGAACTGGTAAAGATTCTACTATTAACAGGATGCACTACAGGACAGGATATATTTTTATCAGTTGAAGATCTTATCAACTCTGAAAATATTCCTATAAATAAGTTGATGGACTTAGCAAGTTATGGACTCCTTCGATGATAGGTAGAGAGAAGGTATTCATAACCTTGTGTAGTAAAGACAAGAGCTTTATGAAATTTTTGTCTTACCATCCTGTAGGACAGAAGTCACTGTGTAGAAAAGTTTTTAAGTATGAACAATGTAATGAAAAGAGTCATAAAAATCGCGGACAAAGTTACAGCACCTGCGATTCAAAGATGTCTGTTCATAGCGCTGACTGATGAACTAGATTACCAGTTTGGTGATCTAATGCTTCATACGGAAGTTTGTTGGCTAAATAGAAGCAGAGGTTTACAGTGTTTTCAAGAGTTGCTTCCTGCCACAGTAGAATTTTTTAAAGAAGTAGGCAGATCCTTCCATGAACTAGAAGAGCCGGTTTGGCTGCAGAATTTTGCTTTTCTCGCAGACATCACTGAAAAGTTAAATATCCTTAATTTGCAGCTTCAAGGTAAGGGTAAAGATATTGGTGGAATAATTTGAAATGTTGCTTCATTCTTAAAAAAGCTAGAACTGTGGTAAAAAATATTATCCAAGGTGAATACAAACACTTTATCTGATTGAAAGAAAATCCTTGAATAACAAGGATCTTCAACATCTCCTTACAACAGCAAACAATACTTTGAAATTATTTCAGATTTGAGAAGGGAATTCAACATACGCTTCCAAGATTTCAAAAGGATATCAATTGTTGCACATTTGCCAAATTGCCTTTTATAGAAATTGATGCTGAAGAGTTCCCTACTTGTGTCATGGAACATTTTCATTTTTAAGAAGCTAGTGCTGCAGTGGAGTAGGAACTGATTGATTTTCAAAATAATTTATCTGTAAAACCGCTTTCTTCAAGCTCTAAAAAGATTTGGCCTCTTGTTCCTAAAGAACAATGCCCAGTTTTGGTCCAGGTTTGTCTCAAAGTGAAGGCAATGTTCAGCTCTACATATATATGAGAGATTTTTTTTCCCAGTATGAAATTTATTAAAAATAAGCACAGGAACAGACTCACTGATGAACACTTGGGCAACTGTATTCGAATGGCAGCCGCTACCTGCTCTCCCAACATAAAAAAAAAATTGTTGATAGGGGAAAAAAAAAAGGTGTTCCATTCTTCTCATTAAACTTAATAAGATTGATAAATAGTCTGTTATTACATTTGTTATTTATTACTAACTGCACTTCAGTTTCTTTTGTATGTATAATCTGATTTCAGTTTCTTTTTGTTATATGCTGTTTAATTAATACTGATTTCAGCTTACCAGAGAAGTAAGTTTGTAGGCAATAAACAAATATAAGATTTTGTTTTGAAATGTTGGTAGTTTTTTTAGATGGGTAGCTCACAGTAGGATTTAAAAAAGGCACCATAACTCCAAAGCTTCTTAAGTTTGGTGACCACTGGTGTAGATCAAGTGTTCAATGGTCAAGTTACATGAAAAACACAAATCAAAAGAATGTTTTTCTACTGTTGCCACTTATCATTTATCTGAATCGAATGTGTGATTTGTGTAAAATTTACTGTTTGTTGTTTTGCCACTCTGTGGTATGAAAAGAGTTCTGTTTGGTTTGGAACATTGCAGTTTCCACTGGGGAGGGGAGGTTGACCAATATCATTTAGGAATGGAAGTGAGCTGACATTGGCAACAGTTTGGGAAAAGATTCCATCTGAAGTTAGATTTCAGTTTATTCCATTTTGACTAAATCAGAAAATGGTTGAAGTATTCTACACATCAATAGTTTCTGAATTAAGGTCCACTTAGAAGACCAATTCAAAATATCTCCAATGTAACTGCTGGAGATATTCCTAAAAGTAGAGCTCCTGTTTGGAAGAGGTCAAGAATTAATGGCTGAAGATTTGTTGGATCAGCAGATAATGGTGATAATGATTGAGAATGCAACCAAGCTTCTGTTTTGTAATTAATGTAGAAACCTCTTTGAAGTTTAAAATAATTTCTTTCATGATTTTTATCAAAATTCTTGTCATTGATTCAAAATCAGCCTCACACAATCTGCCAAAATGCAGTGAAGAAGGAGGAATAAAATTCCACATTATATCTTCTTTGTATCTAAAGTGTTGAATAGGATCTGATTTACAAATTTTACATATGTTGTCCAAAACATCCGCGGCTTCCTACATTGTTACTTGAAATAATAGAGGGGTTAGGTCATCAGGCAAATAAATCTTATAAGACCTATAGATAAATTTGATAATATTTCTAAATGAACACTAAATGGTACTATTTCTAAATGATACTATTTTTAATGTAGTAAAGCATATAAACATGGTGATATATAACTATAAAGTAAGTCTTGATCTTTAGAAATTTGATTTGGAGATAATTTGTCTTGCAAAATCCAGATTTTATTTTATTATTATTTTTTTAAATGCCTGAGAAAGACTTCTTGTGGTAATAATCTGTGAATAAACCAGTGTTTTATTTATTTATATGTTTTTTGTAAAATCAGTTGGTGTGTCTGAACTTTTAATTTCCCACCAACTCATAAAAGTTCATCCTTGTCAAGAAATTTATTTAGAGATAAAAAACTTACTATTTCTGGGAACTGGTTGTTTTGATACCAGACACCTAATTTCAGATTGAAATTCAGGATGTTGTACACATTTGCTGCATTCTGCTACTCAGAAACTCTCAAACAACTTTATTTTCCCCTTATTTGTGGATTGATTTATTTACAAACCTTAAACATCAGACAGTTATTCTAATTAGTTTGCAAAATGGTGATTTGGGGGGGATGAACTCATTTTCAACGAAATTTTCATTGTTATTGTTGAGTATAACACAGCTTCATTTCAAAGTTTTTCTTTATCTCCCAACTTTTTTGCAAGTTCAGCTATAAATCAGTGCACTGTTAACTGCCATTTGGGTCAATTCTACCACACACCATTATTTTGTGCTTTAGATAATGTTATTTCTCTAGAGATCAAATCAAACCTATTTTGTTTCCAGGGTAGTAGAGCCATTCTTGAAGAGTAGTATATTTGTTGATGTCTTGAATTCTGTTTTTAATAAATGGCTTAAATCTATCAGGAGGGCCTCTGATCCAGTAATAAACAATGATTATAGGCCAAAAGTCAGTCCAAAAGTATTGAAGCACTTGATTTTCTATGCCTTCTGTGATTTTATTGCTTAATTTAGATGTTAAAAGACTGCCCGATAACTCAAAACATGATAAAAAAATTGTCTTGAATGGTGCAACTCTGTTTTTAGAGGCTACAAAACTAAAAACTACCTTTTCTCTATTTTGCACTATAAGTAGCTACACAACAATTTTACATGCATTCTTAGATGCAACTAAATACATTTCTCTTCAATAGAAAGAATGTTTTAGATCATGTTTGAAGAATGTTTGAAAGACTCTAGTTGAATCCCAAATGCTATATTGCTTGTATTAAGCATATAATCCATATTATATATGGTCCAATAAATCTTACAGCATGAAAGATGAAACCCATAATTTGCAATAAGAACAGCTAAGTGGATGTTTATTTTAAAAGGAATTTTTCCAAGTGTTGTTATCATTGTTTGCATTCCAAGCAACTACTAATATCTGTACCAGCATTAAACTTTGTGTACTGGACTCATTTAATAGCCTGTATTTACTTCTGTGTGTAACACCTTTTACATAATTGCATGGAATTAGTTTGCAACTTCTTGAAACCATACTTCCATCTTTAAAAGTACCGATATGTTAAGTTCTAGTTTTAAATGCTTACTTTACATATTTTTTGGGGGGGGGGAGGGAAAGGGAAGCCAAGATTTTTAGTTAATATATAATGGTATTTTATAATTTTAAAACAAATATGGAATAAAATGACCTAAGAAATTTAATTTCTTTATCTTATGAGAATCAAAATTTGAAAATCTGTATACACATGTATGCATCTATGTGTGTATAATGGTGTGTATTTATATATATGTACAGGGTGAATCTGAACAAGTTGGCAAAACTTTAGGGGGTGATAGAAGGCAGCTGTACAAGCAGTATTTGTTGTAGAATGTATGGTCGGAAGTTAAAGGTTAGTTTTCCATTGTCACATTTAAAGAATGAACACAAGAATGAAAGGAGATACTTCAAAAAACATTTTATTAACAGAATATGCTCATAGAAATTGCTCAAAAGACCTTTCACCAGCTGTAAAGCAGGCTTTACACCTGCAGGATAGGGATTGATGCACATTTGCAAAGCCACCATTTCCTGATTATCGTCGGCAACAATGGTGATCCTGGAGACTAGATCCATATTGGCCTCAGTGGGGCAGTCGTAGAGGCTTTTCATAGGGTCCCACAAAAAAAAGTTTGAACTCGAGAGATCTGGTGATCTTGGTGGCCTAGCTATGGGACCACCTTGACCAAGCCATTACCTGGGAATTTCGTGGTTCATATAACCAACAATCCTCTCAGCAATCTGTTGTAGAAAATGCTGTTGGGTGTAAGGACCAACCCTTTTTAAACCATTTATTTACAATGTCATCTAGTAGCTTACCGTTTGCATTCTACCCATACATTCTGTGATGAATACTGCTTGTATAGCTGCCTTCTATCACCCCCTAAAGTTTTTCCCACTTGTTCAGATTCACACTGTATACATAATTTACTTTTAGAATTAGAAAATGCAGTTCCCAAAATTAAAATTTACCATGCACTAAAAGGGGCAGGCATTAACTACCTACTTTAAACAACATGTTAACAGTGATATGATAAATATACTCTAAACTGAGAGAGAATAAAGAGAGATTGCTTTAGCATGACATTTTACTGTAATTGTGTAAGAAATCACTCTGTATTTTATCTAATATAGTTTGTAAAGAATCTGGCACTTTCCTTTCACTAACAAAAAGCCAGCTAGTTTCAAGACGTATCAAAGCTCATTTAGTACAAGAAAACTTTAAACTATTGACTTGCTACCTTCCTTTTCCTATGCTTTCACCAGAATTTATATTTAAATATCATTTCCTCTCATCTTGGCCATGAGCAATTTAGACTGCCATTTGTTTCACCTAGTGTTTCTTCATCCCATTTTTCTTATTGCAGCCCTGTTCAACTGATTCATTTCTTAGAATTCCTTTTCAACAATATCAGTAATACTTGACCACCATTAACAGTCAAAAAGCTCGTCAAATAACACTTTCAAGAAAGAACATGAGCCGAACACTTTTTGTCCTGCATTCAGGTTTTCTCGTTACATTCTTACTTCTTATTTTTTTCTGCAGTTAAAAGTATTTTTACAGAATATGGCAACCTGGTTTTTTCCCCCCACATTATAGCTTCAAAAAATTTTAGCCATTTTGCCAAAGCCACTCAAGTTAATAAACTTGAGTCCATTTTTCTCCTTTGTGCAGTTTTTAAAATGTTCCAGCACGAACACGAGCAATAAGCATTTTAGATTTCTTTGCTTTCTTTTAATTTAATTTAATTTTAAATATCTTTTTTATAAATTTTCTTCCATAAGAATTTCGAGTTTCTTATCATTCAGCTAGCTTTAGTAAAAGATATTGTTTTTAGGATTAATTTGTGTGTTTTTCATAGATTATTAATTTGAATAATGTTTTCGAATATTTTGTGTACAGGTTCTTTAGGTTTTTATATCTTTTTAAGAGTTTTTTTTTTGGTGTGTGTGTGTCAGAGTTGCCACGCTACCTGGAAAACCGGAAAAAGTCAGGGAATCCGAAAATTGACCAGAAAAGTCAGGGAATTCAAATATTTTAGTCTAAATCTGGAAAAGTCAGGGAATTTCATACAGCGATTTCCCGAAAAAGCGAGTTTTGAGCCAGCATTGGAAGCGATCACTTTCTTGGCGCGCGTTAGCGTCACTCGGGCAGCTGGCATAGAGCCAATTCTTGCAGCTCCTAACAGATTGTCTTTTAGAAAGGCAAAGCAAGTTTCCAGCAACTTTGGCTCATAGTAACCTCGCGAATTGAAAGACTCCCATGCACATGTTCAGTGCATGCTGAACTAAAGAAATGCGTATCTTTGTATCAAACAAAATGGGTTTGATCCTAGTATAGCGGTATCATGGAATAGCCTCCGTGTGCGGTACACACAGGATTTGGCGACATTATGATGAGCAGTAAACGGGCCATTTTGGTGTTGGCGGCAGTTTTCAAAATCGTGCCAAGGCCGTAGCATATTTTACCACAAAATCAATTTTACTGCGAAATCTTTTAAATACATTTTTTTCTTTTTAATAAATGCCTTATTTGTCATTTTGCAGTAAAATAAAAAGATAGTAATCAGTCATCTAGGCTAACCATTTAATATAGCTATATTCGCCAAAATATCGTTGATTATTGTAATTCAGTTTTTTAATTATTTTAACATTATTCACATCATTTAATGTTGCTTCTTCCCCTTAAATTTATTTATTATTAGTAACTAATACTTTCAAATTTCAGGAAATTTTCTCTGGCATAATCTTGAAACTAATTCCAGCAGTATGATGACATAACATCACAAAATTCAATGCACATATTTTTTGGTTATGTATTCAGCTAAATAAATAAAAAATACCTGAATTTATTTGAAAACATCATTAAATAGATTTCTTTCTTTCGTTTAGCAGCAAAATGTCGGGGGGGGGGAAAGACATTTTTTATCCACATTGGGGAGATTTTGATCTCAATTCTTCAGTGGAAAAAACAACTCCTATTATAGTTATAATAGTAATCTTTGGAAATAATATATAAGTCATATGTAATTGGCAAATTTTTGTGTTTTCAAGTGGTACCATAATTAATTTACCTCTTAGCACAGCCAAAGTGCATTACTCGGATAGATTGGAATTTTCTTAAAACACACCTGGAAAACCTGGAAAAGTCAGGGAATTTCATTCTCCTGTTTGAGTGGCAACCCTGGTGTGTGTGTGTGTATCAGTTTTGCGTTTCAATCAAAATTATTTTTAATGTTACTTTTAAATATTTGCATTCCACTGATAAAGAGCTGGAAACATATTGGAGTATTTTCAGTCAATTTGAGATAAAAAGAAATATTATTCAAGATTGCTAGACAATTAGTTAGTAGCGATATGGATCTCAAAATGACAGGAAGAACAAAATGCTTATTTGGCACTCATTAATTATCCAGGTTTAATGTTTTAAATACTTACTCCTTGAAGAGTTCTATATGATGCATTAAGAAGAGGATGTTTTTATTTGTTTATTGTATTGTGCAATTTCTTTTCCCCTTTCCTTTGAAACAATAAATTTGCCAAATGTTTTCCAATTTTAATAATAAAAATAATAATGCATTCTCTCTTATTCAGGATAAGATAATCTTAAAAAAATTTTTTTTTAATGTTAATGTTTTTTAATGACATTGTCTTGCGCACATACACACACACATATATATAGAGTATGGTCTGGTTTCTTGTTTTAAAGTATCTGTTCTGTTTTTTAATACTCTGTGAATTTTAATTTAATGTAGCAATTTAGGTAAAAGTATGTATGTGTATTTTTATGAAACTTTTAAACAAATTTGTTAAGTTTTACTGATTTATTTGTAGACAGAAATTAGAAACTGTAAGAAGAAAGTGGATTCATTGACAGCTTTAATACAAAAGTATGAAAGTACTCTTAAAATTCTGTTAAAAAAAGAAGAAGAATCCACAAAAGCAACATCTGAAATTAGAAAGAAAGCTGAGGTAAATTCATCTAATCTGTTATAGCTATTTAATTAATAGTAATCATTTTACTCCCTTTAATCTTCCTTTTTCTTTAAACTGTGTTGCCATTTTAGAGTTGCCTCAAAATTCTGCTGTGCACAGTCTGGAAATAGAGCTCATTGAAAGTAGTGCTGTGAATTAATAAAATGGCATCTCAGATCAAAAGTACAACACATCTCAAAATGATAAATAAATTTTTAATTTTTTTATAATACAAATAAGTGTTTTAGTTATCAATTTTTAATTGCTGTTTTAAAGTATTTTTAGTTTTTTAAACATTTAATATGAGTTTCTTTTATAATAGAAGAGATGTCTAGTCTGTAATCAAGTTCATATCATAATCACACTTCAACAATGAAATCTTTTCCCCCAAGAAATACCTTCTTGCCTTGGGTGTAAAACTGTCTTTATAGTAATGCATTTGGTGATGCATTCTTAAAAAACATGCTTAATTGAAAGCTCACTGAATTAGTTAATGATATTGTATCAGTACTAAAATGCAAAAATCCTGTTCTTTACAGGATAACACACATAGTGTTAATTTCAGGTAATTTCTCTGAAATGCATTGTATTTTTGCTTTTTCCATATAATACATTATATATATGTGTATAGTTTTTTTATATTAAGTATTCAAAAATGTATCAAGGAATTTCAGTAGATGTATCTCGATAACTCTAAAAATGACCTATGTGGGAAACTGATTTTCACAAGATGTGTTAGTACCTATTTCATAAAAATTCAATCTAGTGAGCAGACTATATATATTTGTGTGGATGGATAAAATATTTTAAAAGGAATTAAATAAGTGTTTAGATCTTCAATGCTGGTAATAACTGCTGGTAAATAATAAATATATATTACCAGCAAAATGGGAAATGTTGGCATTCTATAGAATGCCTAAGCATTGTATATAATGCCAAACAATGTATTAAATGTATTAAATGTGAGAGGCATATATATATATTATGTATTGTATATAACACCTAAGCATTCTATAGAATGAGAAATGTTCTTTAGGCAAAGTATGAAAAGAGGTATGAAATAAGGCCATTAAAGACGTTCATTTCTCAAAAAATACAAATGTTATTTTGAAAAATTAATGAAAGAGTGACATTAAAAACTGTTATTCAAAATATGTAAAAAAAAAAAAAAAATAGTGAGATGATCTTGATACAACATAATAAATTTGTATTTTCTATCTGGCTGAGACTGGGAATCGCTAAAATTTACCTGACAACAGAAATTAAATTCAGAAATAGTCATAAGTTTCACAACAATGCTCCTTTCAATACCTTTTTGTTTTTTCTGGAAGGGCTTACAAAGGTGGTTGTACAGTTCAATATCATTATGTGTTAGTTGAAAGCTCTCTCAACATTCTGTCATGGGGCCTGTATCCAGTATTCAAATTAGTTTTCATGAAGTATGGGAAATAACTCAGCATCCATGATGTAATACTGTATTGTAGTGATGCTTTTTTTTAACAGGGTAAATGAATGACTTTTGTTTTCCACAAATATCACATCTTAGCGAAGCAACCAGTAGTCCCGTGGTTCCTTCTTAGTAATCATTTTGGCTTTTTTACGTCATTTATTAACTTCTGGTAAGTAGTTGCAGTTCTTCAAAATGAATCGGAAATGCATTTCATATTTTGCGGGTTTGTCATTTGGCATTCTATAGAATGCCTAGGAAATGTGTGAATTATGAATCATTTCGTACATTGCCGCCTAATTTTAGGCATTATAGTCAATGCCTAGGCATTCTAGAATGCTGGATTTCAAACTTAGTTACATACATATATTACATACATATATATACAGTTACATACATATATATAATCTGAAACTTAAACATAACAAAAATAAGATTTGGATTATATATGTATAATAGTTGGAACTATAATAGATTGGCAATGATTTACTGGGTAGATAGAATGATGACACTTGCAATCAGATGTAGCCAACTAATTTTATTTCTATATAAAGGAATTCTGGAGATGCGTTATCCAATTCACATCATTGTGCACTCCTGGAGATTTGTAAACTTCGGAATTTCATAAGACAATTGATGATGCAAAGATGAGAATGGCTGCATGTTTGATGCAGGCAAATGGCAAAGAAATGAATTCAGAAGAAAAGATGAGAGCGATTAAAAAAGTTTCGGTTCTCAAACAGAAATCTTACTTTGGGATTGGATAAAAGACATCTGCATTGCAATGTTGCTTAAAATCTTGTGATGCAGATCAATTTTGAAATGACATGCTTTAGATTGATGTATTATAAGTAGTTGCTATTTTTAGGACAGAAAGGGAAAATTCAAATTGAAATGAACTGTAAAAGGGACTTCTGCAAATTAAAATTTGAAATTTTCTTCTATATTTTTATCTTACACATGCACGCACGCACACGTGTGTGTGTAATTTTGTTGATGATGACACCAATTATGTCTCAATGATGGCTGAGATTATTATAGATGTAGCTCGCACACAAATAGGAAGACAGAGACAGACAGAATTTGAAAAACGATAAATGACTGGATATTCACCACATAACTTTATTTTCTCAAAGAATATTTCCTTAGGACAGAATTCTTGATTCACGCATCAGTGTGGGTGCGAAAAGCACCTCACAATTTATATAGAACTTATCATGTGCCGAAACAGTAGACAATACGAAGCAATGCCATGAACTAGCAGGGCAATAATGAGTAGAAAAGTCAGTGCACATTTCAGCAAATGGAATATAAGAATTATATTCTTTGTTTAAGTTCTGAACGGCAATTGGACAAGATCTTAACGACAATACAGATGACATAATGTGATTAATTTTTTAAGTGACTGTGCAATGACATGATCCGGTTATTTTTTAAAGTTTTTTGACCAGTTATTTGACCATTGGCCAAAATTGGCAAAGGGTTTTAAATTTACTCAACTTATATTTCTGTTTGTTTTCACAACTGCCATTTTGAGTGTAAATTAGCTTTCTGGAGGTATATTTTTTGGTGATCCATTGACAAATATGCATTTTACGGATTATTGTTTGAATTCTTTCTTATTTCTTAATGCAAATGGTTGGCACTCAAGTTTTTTGGGCAGGAAGATCTGCTTCGATTCAAACATTAACATTTTGAAATTATTTCTGTTTTGCAAATAAAGAGTTTTTAAATATTATATCAAAAATACATTTTATCTTTTTAGGTATGAGTTGTCTTATTATGTGGCAATAAATTTGGCAACTTATTATGCAAATTTTTGCAGTTTCAAGATCAGCTTGTATACCTAATTTTTTATTAGGAGATTCACAAATTTATTATAATTTTTTGACTAACATAACATTCATAAATATCATAAAAATAATGATAATGTATTAAAACTGTATATAAGAAATAGCATTAAAAATAAAAACATTTTTATTTTTCACTGTGGTATTTCAAAGTGACATTATTCTTCCATTTTGGTGACTTAAAAATATTTTGATTCTGAAAAGTAAACAAGTTGATAAATGCTTATAAAGCACAGTTTCCAAAATACTTCTTTAAAAAGCTGCTATAATTATTTTAAAATTAATTTCATTCATCTTTATTTGTTCATGATAAGAGTTTGTTTATTGTTTCAGAATATTCAAATGTGTATCAGTTTTCTCTTAAAAATTCACTTCAGTCTTTTCTCCCCAAAAATTTCTGGCTTTTTGTTCTTGCAGAGTTGATAGGGATAATTTTTTGAGTTATGGACCTTGCACCTCAGAGGATCTGAATGTGAGATTTACAGACCTACAATTCCAGAAAAATGTGACACTATGAAAAATGTCTTCATGGTATTGATATGCAATGGACATGTTTTATAGGAAATTTGTGGTGAATTTCTGATCTTCTGAGAATTTG
Organism: Stegodyphus mimosarum; assembly: GCA_000611955.2. Taxonomy (NCBI): domain Eukaryota; kingdom Metazoa; phylum Arthropoda; class Arachnida; order Araneae; family Eresidae; genus Stegodyphus; species Stegodyphus mimosarum. Next base: position 172,194 of record KK117166.1, read on the forward strand.
TGGAAGAACACTGAACACAGAATTATTTAAATTTTTTGCTTTTGATTCTAGAAGTCTTTTCCTTCATTTTGTTCATGTCTATCTTGTTTGCTATTTTCTTGTCTTTTCAATAGACATAAGCCCCTATGAGTCCTAAATTTTGCTGCCTTGTTTCTGTCCTAAATATTAAATCTTTGCCATCCCTAGTTTTGCTGCTCAATGCTTCACTAAGTAAATAAATAGTAATAAAATGCTTTTTCATGCTTCTTATTTTAAATTTTCCATTGTGAGATATATTCTTGCAACAGTCATAAACACTTTACTAAAACTTTCTTTGCATTGATGAAATCAGGTTTGTACAGTTTTTCCTCTTCATTTTCTATAATAAATAGACCCCCCCCCCAGTCATTTAGGTATACCCATGCATTTAGGTATAATGCTTGATCAAGGGTCACAATGTATTTATATTTATTTCCTACTAAATAGTTTTCATACAGTGTTCTAACAAATTATTCTGTATTCAGCTATATGCCTCAGCAGAAGCTGGTGATACTTATGTTTTTAGATTTTCTAAATTGTAAATTTTGATTTATTGTTTTATTTATTGTTGCTACAGATAAATTTAAAGGCTCTGCACTTAGTTTTTACATCAGCGGATCTTCTCTTGTTTCCAACTGTTTAACTTAAGAAACATTAGTATCTTTTTTGGGGTATTTGTTTGGAGTCTTCTTTTCATGTAGCAACAATGATTGATGGTTTTCCCCTTCTAATTAATAATGTTGCTTATTTAGCCCTTAGAAATTTTAATGTCATGCATTTCTGAACATTTTTGAATTATAGAATAGTAATATTTCTCCTTGAAAAGTGCTAAAGCATATCCTTTAATCCATAGCTTGTTTACATGCGATTTTGAAAGAAAAAAAAACTTAAATGTAGCAGTTGATATTTCTCATTTCAAATGAAGCTGTTAGCAGAAAGTTTTTATTCTAAAACATTTGATTTCTTTTTAACCCATTATCGAAATTGTTCTAAAAATATGAAAGCACCATTTGTATATTGCATAAAACAATACTTGTTGAATTTGTGGCTGACCCCACAAAATATTAATTACATATATGTGAAAATTTATAAGTTTATAGATTTATTTTACATTTAATATTAAAATGTTAGAAATGTTTCACACTTTGAGATTTTCATCATATGAGGAGTACACAACAGTTAGATTTTTTGTATGCAAAGCTCTCCCACTCACAGTGTTGCAAGTATTTTTATGAAATTCTCTATCTTATTTTTAGAAATTCTATCAGTGTGTAGGATCAGTATTTAAAGAAATAAAGTCAACTTTTTCAAACATCTTGCATAAGACTTCTTATCCTTAACCTTTATTTTATTGTGACAAGCTATTAACTTGTTTCAATGCCTCAAAAAAGTTAACTGATTATTAAGTACGTAAATGTACCATGAAAACATTAAACTTTATTTCAAGATGGTCTTTCTATGATAAAATCAATTACAGTAATGTCATAAATCAAATTTTATCACTCCTAGTTAAAAAAAAAGCTATTAATAATAAATTTTTATTGTATTATATATATTTTGCATAAATTTAACTGTCATCAATTCAGTGGTGACCAATTTTTGTGCATGAAAGTGCCAATTTAACATATATGTTGGCACTATAATCACATAATGTTTTATTTTGTAAATATTTAAAAATTCTTTCTGTAATATTAAACTTTTTTTTTTCTTTTTCTTTTTCTTTCTTTTTTTTTTTTTTTGAGATGTGCCCATCTCAAAATGTATTTGTGTATTTGTAAATGTATGTGTGTATTTGTGTATTTCAAATTATCTTGGTCAACAATTTAGACTGAATAGGGGGGAACAGTGCCTAGATGAAATATAAAATTTCATATCTAAGAAATTTAATCTTTGCTGCTTGCTTCCATCAGTGTAATTATATCAAGTAAGGCTCTTTTTTCCTTTCAGGTGTCCAGCATCATAGTGCTGGACTGAAACTTAAGTTACATAATGAATATTGCAAAATCCAATTTATTTATCATGATCCATGAAAATTCTTGTTGTTTTAGCTCTTACTGAATAAACTAAGGGCTAGTGCTAGATTATATGTGATATTAATTGCATATTTTATAACTTAATTGCTGTTATCTGTGTTCAGTAAAACAGCGATACTGTTGTGACCACTTTCATAAAAATTAAGCAGTTCTTAATGCCATTATAAGTACATGATCAATAAAATATTTATGGGTTAAAATTTTAAAATTTATTATGTAACAGTATCATCAAAGCCAGTTTTCTTTGATATGATTAATATTTTCGACAAAATGTGAAGGTTGTCAAATTTAAAAGTTCGTATGTAAAAAAAAATTCCTGGCATGCTAATGTAAAGATGAAAGTATGTACAGGTCAAGAATTCTGCAGTCAGTAATAAGTTTTACTGTTATGGGCCACATAAAAGCACGTTTAAAAGTTGAATGTTGCCTGATGATACTAGATGACTTTATTTCATTGTGTTTATTGAAAGATTTCAAATGAAAAACATTACTATGAATTATTTTTTCATTCTTTATCAAGAATTTATTTTATTTTCAGCTTGCTGCAAAAAATGCTGAACAATTTTGTGCTCGTATCAATACTGAAAAGAGCCCTAGTGCTATTGAACAACGTTTAAGAGACACAAAAAAAGCTCTTGAAGAAGCAAGGTATAGTTTTCCCCAGTAATTGCATATTTCTTAGCTTTCTTTGAAATGTAGATTCAGAATACTTTGAAAGTTTCAGATACTTTGAAATGTAGGTCAGCATTCAAATGATCTACATTTTTCAAATATATGATTTTCTTATTCATTGTTATTGAAATATTCTTTATTTGGAGTCAGGTACAGAATGTGTAACAATTTTAATTAAAATATTCTGTGTTGGAATTATCTAACTAATGTTAAGTTTCAAGTTTTGATAGAAAGCTTTGAGTTATTATGTAACTGAATCTATACTGAAAAGTCATAATGCATTAAGAACTAAACTGTATTGCAACATAACTTGATAGCTCAAACAAGTTATTAATATATAAGATTTGAATTAGATAAAGCATACCTAGATGGAGAAACACTTCACAAAAATAATTTATTGTGATGAAACTAATATATTAATTTTGTTATAATGCAGCAGACAAGATTTAATTCTTTTTTATCACAGAAATACAGCAGGTTAGGCCAGGCTGGTAAGTTCTCATATCATTGAGTGTGGTTCTGAATTTTTGGAAAGGTATGTGAGTATAATATCTTAACTTCATCAGGCCACTTAAAATATATTGAGCTAAAAATCCTTTTGAGAAGTTACTTGCAGGAAAACAGGAGTGCAAATCATCAAATTCTCTGTTCTGAGAAACTGTCCATTAAAACTCTAAAGGAACTTGAGTAGATAGTACTCATATCCTTTCCTTCATATCCTTTGAATTAAATTATCCAATACTATCTTTGATTGCAAAAACTGTGGCAAATAAATAAGCATCATGATACCTATTTAATTTGTATGTTTATGTTAATATCCAGAAATTCCTGTACTAACTGTGTTAGGTTAATTTAACCAACTTAAAAATATTTTGACTGGTATAACAAGTAGTTATAATCTAACTAAATGAAATTACTTTTATTTTTTTATGTGAAAAAAGTTACATGTGATATGCTAGAAGCCTGCATAACACTTCATATTGGTTGTTGGGAGAAATCAAATAAATAAATCAACGAATAAGTAAAAACAAAAAAAGAGACTAAATCTTCAAGGTTAACTTTATGAAATTATTATTCAAACTAAGTATATAAATTTTTATCTTTTCACAAATGAAGAGATATATATGTAATGAATAAATAATATATTCATTTTTTGTCTTTAGTAATTGTGACAGGGAGAACCTAAAAGAAAGATATGAAGAAAAAAAAGCAAAGTTAGAAAAAGCAAAATCTGAGTTAAAAGCTATTGAATCTAACATCATTGTAAGCATTTCTATATAAGTTTTTTCTTTTTTTAACATTTTTATATTTATAACTTCGAATTAATTTTACTTTCTAATCTGAAAACATGTAAAAATTTGTCATATTTCTGCTTGTGTTTTAGATACTTGGTGAGATGATGGATAAGCGAATTAAAAAATTTAAAATAGTTCTTCAGCAGACAAAACTGTGTTTATCTTTGAGCTTTACAACCACCTTGGCTGGGAATAGATTCGAGGGTGAACTGATCTTTGATGATGTCAAGCGAACATTGATTTTAAAAGTAATTTTATTATTATAGTTGCAATTTTTTATATTAATATTTTATTGTATATTTTGCAATTTTATGTTATGAATACTTTTCCTTTCTTTCTTTTTTTAGCCCTAAAGGGAAGTTAATCCCAAATGGGATATTAGTCTCGAAATGGTATTTTACATTGAATCTCTATAAACTTTGTATCTTTTTTCAAATTGTTGCCACCAAATATTATCACCGTCTGTTATATTTAAAGAAATTAAACAATGAAGAATCTGCATGAATGTATGCATGTTTCTTGCATTGGAGGGAGGGGGGGAATACCTAGAGCCATCAAATTTTGAATAATATGGGCTCCAACTGAAGATGGGCACCTGGAAGCTGAAATTTTGAATTTGTTTTATTAATTATCTCATGTTTTGGAAAACTTACAGGAAAAAACATTTTTATCTGTAGCGTATGAGATTGTCTCGTTAATTTTAAAGATATGCTATTTAAATATTTTGTAGTTTTGCTGTTGAATCGAATTTTATGTGCCATAAGAGCCAAGAATGTTATATTTAATAAAATAAAAATACAAAATATTAATAATATTTATTAAAAAAATTTTTTTTAAAAATATTTATTTATTTATTTATATTTTTTTTCATGCCATCTTTAAGAAAACTGAACATTGATATGATGAACTGAGAAAAGACTGGAAATTCTAAACATATGCTGCTGTGCTGCTTTGAAAAATTTTTAAATTTTGCTGTTGAATTGTATATGGCATAAATGCAAGGAAAATGATGATTAATAATAAAGCTAAAAGAAAAAAAAAAAAGGTTAGTAGGAGTGAGTGTAACAGCAGACTAGTCGACCATGAGTTCAGCGAAAGCATAAAAAACTTTTAACAAACCCTTTTGGGTGAATGTTAAGATCTGTAACCTTTCAGATTCCCCCCCTTTGATTTGCAGGAAAAGTGGTTAGGCTTCATTTTTATTGATTTGTAGTTAAAATGTAACTAGCTTAGCAATTTATTTCCAAATAAAATGCATAAATCCGAAATCATAAAAAAATTCCATTTTAGTTAATAATTTTGTTTCTGTTTGTATAAGTAGCATATATAGTACTTTAAAATAAAATACCATGTTGATCTAATTATAGTTCAGTCTCGTGTTTAAGATAAATGCAGTTCTGGTACCAGAGACACTGCAACTGATACAGCTACACTAGATAGTAGAATTTAGAGGTGGCAAAACTTTGGAGGCAGTGGCTGGCAAAATTTAGAAGTGGCAAATGTTGTACCAGGAGACAAAAAGTCTAGCATCTCCCTATCTTATATTTTAAAAATACTTCAACGAAGAAAAAAGGGGAGTGGTGTGCATGTAAGATGACTACAATTTTGAGTGTTCTAAAAGTGAAAGCTTTCTTTCACTTACAACTCAGCAAGCACTTATGCCAAGGTAATTTAAAGTTACAATCAGTTTAAACGTAAAATTTAAATTTAAATGAGCTAGTAGCCAAAGGCTGCAAAATCAGTTTAATGCTAAGTTGGTTAAAAAATCTAACCATCGTGGAGATTCAATATCGGCAATTATAATGCAAGACCAAAGAGTACGGATTTTATCTGAGCTAGCAAACTAGTAATGTATTCATAAGAAACAGAACACACTCTACCTTACATTCTAAAAACCTCATCTTAAATACATGCGAACTAATTTGCATTCTGGCATGGAAATAGAAAGAAGTGACAATAAAGTTCTGAATCATAAAAGGAATTCTTAATTAACATGAAGGAAACGTACAGTGTTCCCCACCAGAATTTAAGTAATTGCAAGAAGGTCTTTAAGGACATTGGCACGGTTTTGAATTCTAAACCTAACTGGAGCCAACATTTTACAATCAACAGCTTACAAACTAATTATGTTGCAGATGAGTCTTCATAGGACAGTTCTTCAGGACGTACTAGACCTTAAAAAAAAAAAAAAAAAAAAAAAACCACAAATTCAAGACTATTCATAGTGAGCTAAGCAAAAATGGTCATTAAATTTTAGTGTTAGCTAGAGAGCCCAGCTTTTAATTACATGCATATTGCTAGCCTTTACTTATTTTAACATAGCTTGCACTTAAACATTCCATTCACATGTCAGGAGTTCAATTTGTACAAGTATTTAAAAATCTGTTCCCCCTCCCCCATTTATTACTTAGTTTACAGACACGTTTACATTACAAGACTAATTTATCAAACATACTTTGTGAAACATTTGTAACTGATTTATGTTGAGGAAAATTATTCAGTTTACGCTTAACATCCACATGTATAGAAGTTGTTTCAAATTACTCTACAAATTATGCCAGACTTCCCAAAACACTTGGAACACTACACTTTTGGACTAAAATCATTGTGATAAATGCATAATTAGTTTTAAAGCTTCTTCCTGTATAACAGAATAAAAATGCACTCACTTGAGGCTAAAACTTAAGATAAATAGCAACTGTTTTACTTTAAATATAAACTAACAACTGAGCACTTGAAGAAATTAATTTTCACTTATCTTGCTTTGTTGGTAGTTGCTCATCTGTTTGTGAGAAAATCATCCCAAGATGGATAGATATTTGCTTGTTGTGCTCTTATTCATTTCCTCAGCCATGGCTAAATGTCTGTGTGACCTGAATGTCTGGAAACTCTCATTTCTGTGCCTGTTCCTGGAACCTTTTGAATTTCATTTGTCACTGGAGGGGGGGGATCTGAAGTTATGGGCTGTTTCCTTATCTCTAGACTGAATACTCCTGATTTCTCCTAGACTCTCATCTGCTGGTTTCCCGAGCCTGCCCTCTGGTTTTTGTAAACTTTTCCCCTGTGTGGTGATGCCTTCTCCATTGACTGCTTTTGGTATAGATGTTGCACTGAAGTTATGTTGTTGGCATCCTTTCGTGGCTGCTGATCTACCAACTGGCACTGATTCTCCATCAGTCACTTACTGGATCTGGTGAATTGTTGAACTTTCCATATCTTCCTTGAAGTTTTGTACTTAGTCCTGGCCTCCCCTCTTTCTTCACTTTTTTTTCAATGTGAAAACCACTGGATTTTTTCTTTTTCACTTCATGATTTGTGATATTCTACCTTTCCGCAACTTGCAGTCTGGATGTCGCTCGATCTTCTGTAGACTTTATCATTAGACAGCATTTTTCTCAGGATGTGATTCCTGCAAAATATCTTTAAGAAGGGGCATGTCAGCACATTCATAATGACCCTTTATTTGATCCGCATTTGCCACGTTTTCCCCCCCATTTGTTTCTTTAAATAAATCACTCATTCCCAGATTCTTTCAATTATGGAGAAGCCTTAGAGCAAAATTTTCACACTTTATGATCAGGTGCACATGAAAGAGAATATTTTATTTTTCTTACTTTATCATTACATTAAAATTAAATTCATGCCGTTTCTTATCATAGTATAATTTTTGCTTTTTCCTTGCAGTATCCAAATTATGGATAGCTACATCGACTAACTTCCAGATATCTGCCATTTTTAATTCTGCAGTACTCTTTTGAACAACAAATAGCATATCCAGAGTGGTAATTAACTTTCTTCTAAGAAATGATTCAGCTGGAGTCTTCTTGGTGCTATTAGCTGTTCTCAAAGCAAATGCAAGCTCATTGACGCAACTGTCCCAGCATTTATAATTCTTTACATCATTGTCAGTAATCTTAGCTATATTTTTATTTACCTACTCTGCAATATTCCCTGCTCATAATTCCTAAAAAATTTGACTATCAAATTGCTTTCCATTATCCAAAATTACCTTTAGTTGGGCCTTATATTTTACAATAAATTTATTTAGAAAAGAATCGGGCACAGTTTTAGTGGGGGCTGTTGTAGGGGAATTATTTCTACCCACTTTGTAAAATGATCTGCAGTAATGAATAAATACCTGTTTCTGTTAACTTCACTATATGGCTAGGGGCCTAATAAATCAAGTCCTATTAACTCATCTGGGAATATAGCTTTTATGCTATTTAGATACCCAGCTGGGCTATAATTAATATCGTTAACTAATTGGCAAATATTGCAAGATCTAATGTACTGTGTAACACATTTTTGTAGCTGTGGGAAAAAACAGCTTTGCAAACTTGCTGTAGCATTTTTCTTATGAAAAGATGCCTGAAATTGGGAATTATACAATTCTCGTGAAATAATAATTCTTAAACTAGCTTGGATAACCAGTCCTACTTTGTCATTTTCATTTGTTGCTTCTGCATAAAACAAGAGATTGCCAATATTCTCATAATTTGCAGCTCTAGTTCTGCCATTATATCATGTTATTCGAAATTGCCAAGATCTTTTATTCAGAAATGATAGTCTTGCAAGAATTCAAATTTTTAAGTTAACTTTGCACACTTGAATTCCTTCCCATCTTCATCAAATTTTGTTCTCAATATAGCATCGGCCTTGACGTTATCCTTTCTTGGAGTATGCCCACTGCTGTACAATCACAATAAAAATGTCTTAGTTTTCAATAAAATTCTATGTGAAAGTTTCCTCATTTTTAATGAAATAGAAATTGTGTCTTAACACAGGATACCAGCACAAAGCAAAATGCAACCGATCTCTCTCTCTTTTTTTATGTGGATGCATTATTAACTCTATCCAACTATAATTATTAAATTTTATTCTTGCAGTTTACAGCCCATATAATAAGTCTTGGTAATAAATTCTTCCTGGAATACAAACCAGCCATAGTGGCATGATCTTCCTGAGAACTAGTCTTGGTATTGTATTCTTCAGCCTCTGAAATGTGTCAGGTGCTGTGCATGAGCCAAATGGTATTCTCAAAAAGACATAAACACCTGACTTTGTAATAAATGTGATGTTTGGCATATCATTTGGTTTTACACATATTTGAAAATATCGAGAGGTAAGATCTAGCATCATCATATAATTTGTTGACACAATTTTTCTAATTATTTCCTCGATTATAGCAGTGGATAAATGAGAAATTTAGTAATGCTATTTAATTTTCAATAATCCACTGCAAGACACTATGACTTATAGTTCGTCGGTTGGGAGATTTTTCATTTTACAGTACAGTATTACTAGGATAGTATAAGAGCAACTTATGGGAATTATGACTTTTTTTTAAAACATCTCTGCAATGTGCCTTTCTATTATTTCCTCTTTCATTTAATCATAGCATTAGGGCTTTACTTTAGCAGGGGGGGGGGACATTTCCTCATCTATGCTGTGGTTTTCAATTTGAGTTAAGCCTGATTTTTTGATCAAACAAATGAGAAAAACTTCTTACCAGCTGTTCCAGCTGGTTCAACCTTTCTTCATCAACATTTCTTCATCTTTAGTTTTCAATAAAATTCTATGTGAAAGTTTTCTCATTTTTAATGACATAGAAATTGTGTCCAACACAGGATACCAGCATAAACTGAAATGCAACTGATCTTTTATTTATTTATTTATGTGACTGCATTATGAACTCTATCCAATTATAAATTCATTATTTAACATTATTTAACAATGTTTGGATAACAAGCGGAGAGAAATTTGTTATTACCACCGTATTCAATTGAATTCTAAAGGAATTTTCTTGCTTACATGGTAACTGTACCTTCTTATTTTCAGTACCCCTTAAATTTTTACTGTTTTCTTCCCCTGTTTTCTCTTTTGGGATTTTTCTTGGCGATCACCACTCGCAGTTCAAAATTTCTTTCTACTTTCAAAACATTTATTGCCGTCAAACCATTGCTTTGCTTCTCCTACAGGCTGTCCATTCAACTTCTGGCAATATTCTGATGTATGCATACTTTCTGAAACCCTTCTGCTTTCAAACTTTACTATGAGCTCAAATAAACTCTGGACTGTGCTTGGATTTGTCAGTGGAAAAAAGTCCTGAATTTGTGGCAGTAATTTAAGCAGCATAATTCGGATGACATCTACAATGTGCTTTTTTCCTTTCAGTAAATTTACCAATTGTATTTTTCTTATTATAAATTCCTAAAGTTTTTTTAGCGTTATCTGGTAGCTATTGAATAATTCACCTTCCACCACAGGGAAAGCTTTTTCTAAGGCAGTTTTAAATACTTCAAATTTATAGTTCTTGCTGCCTGGTTCTCATTATAAAAATTTACCGATGATTTTGTACCAGCTCATTGCCTGTCCTCAAAGGGCAGTGGTTGCTTTGGTGATCTTTTGTATTTTCCCAATTGGGTAAAGCAAGATATGTGAGCCCAGTTGTTCCAGAAATGTAATTATTGAACTTCTGGCAACAAAAATCACTGCAGGTTTCATCAATGCTCTGTGTTCACGATGTATCCGAATCCCTTAGTGGGACTTAATGGTGCCAGTCTGCACTGTAAGTCTGCAGTGTTGAGGGAGCCAAATTAAACATTGAAATTGTGACATAATTCTTACTTTTGTTTAAGTGCCACTGTAAGGTTTGATATATTTTTGCAAACATCAAATAGTGTGTAAATTCTTGATGGACCTTAAGTGAATTATAAGCAATTCTAAAATAACAACTAAAACTTGAGAAGGATGGGAAAGACCCTTTTATTTAAAACTAGGAAGCACTGAAGGCGTACCTGGTGCTTACAGCTCAGCCAGGAAACTTAAAGTAACAGTTAGTACATATGTAAAATTTAAATTTAAATGCGCTAGTAACCGAAAGCTACATATGTCAGTTTATTGAGAAATTGACTCAAAAATCTAACCAGCATGGAGATTCAGTATTGGTAATTATAATGCAAGACCAAAGAATACAAATTTTTATTTGCAGTAACAATCTAGTAACATGCTCTGTCAAACAGAACATCATTGTAGTGCTCTGTCTTATAATCTAAACACTTCATCTGAAATGCATGTGAACTAATTTGCATTCTGCCGTAGAAATGGAAAGAAGTAACAATAAAAGTTTAAATCATAAAATAACTGGTTAATGAACATAAAGGTATGTTCATTAACCAGTATGTAATTAACATATTGGTGAATTACATAATCTCCATGCTGGTTAGATTTTTGAGTCAACTTCCCAATAAATTGACATATGTTGCCTTCGGTTACTAGCTTATTTAATGTAATTAACATATTAGTTAATTAACCTAACCTACCTACCTGTAACTTTTCTATGTTTTTCTCTTTTAGATTTCCTTTAATTTGTAACATTTTCTAAGATTGTTCTCAATTTCGCTCACAGTTTACTAGAGACTGTCCTATAGGCATCACACTTTTAATACAACACTTTTCTTTTCATTACTACAATTATTTTTTATCTTTTTTTGAATTTAGTTATATTCTTCAAAAATATTTTTGTACAAAGCACTACAATTTTTTCCATTTGTTGCACTGAAGGAAACTAAAACTTAAGTTGAACTTTAGAATACTTTCTTAAAGAAATATTGTAATTTTGAAAAATTCTGGGTATCATATTTCAATGAAAATACCATTTTGACCATTCTCGAATTCATTAGAACAATGTTTTTGCATGACATCTGTGCGTATGGATAGAATAAAGGACTTTTATTTCCCAAACAGATTGTAAAATGTATTCAGAAATGACATTTACTTGATGCCAGTATGTGCACACATACAGGTATGTAGGTATTTGACATAAGTCAAAAACAAGTAGCCTCAGAACATTGAAATTTCATATATCAGATTGCTATAACATGTAGTTTGCACTTCCCGTTTTGGTTGCAAACAGCCGCACCAAACCTATGTAAATATATGTAAGATATAACAAAATATGATAGCTGCTTTAAAAAATAATTGGTGATCTCAAAATTAACATTCTAGATTTGGTGCTCTTCTCCTAAATTCATCTGTTCTCCAAAATTCGAGATCTTTCTATTGTTATGTAACGCAGTTTGAAAAGGACAATCAAAACTAATATTAACCAATCATAGCTTGTCTCTAGAATCACACCTGCTCTGGTATAAATACCTCTGGCAATTAAATGTCTCATTATTATTAATTATTATTCTGCTAGCTTCTGCATTACTAATATCTTCCCACTTCGCTTCTTTAAAATGCCTGCATCTTAATTTTACGAAACCAACATACATAGCAATTTATCATATTTCATTATGACTGAATCATAAAAATGTATCGTATTTCATTATGATTGGATAAATATCTATGGAGATGATTTTATATGTGTGGGAATAAAGACTGTGAATTCGTCAAGTTCATGTTTTGTTATCTTCATCTGTAAACTTGCACCATAACCCACAACGACTGCAAGCTGATTACTCTTCTATGTTCCAGAAATATTACATATATATATATATATATGCCCACTCTGTTACCTGCTCAGTGAGCTCATTTTTTTGAAATTTTTAAACAGTGGTAAAGTGTGCAATTTTACTTGAGAAAATTATGTTATTTTGTTCCAGTTAAGGTTTTTATGCATGCAATAGTTGTAGAATTATCAACAATTTAAAAGTTATTCCGGACCACCATTTATTTACATTTGAAACTTTTAGTAGAATAGTGAAAAAAGTCAGTGGGTGCACCAACTTCAGTTTCTTTTTCCCCAGTGGGACTGAAAGTTAACTTTCAGTTTTGTGCATCGAAAATTTTATCTTTCAGCCTGCTGGCTAAATTGCTTGTTTTTGCATAGAAACTCTTAATTTTAATTGTAAAAAAAATTTTTTTTTAACTGCATTTAGATTTTTTGTAAATCCTGAAACTGTTTTTAAGTTCCTTGACTAAGGCCTTTAATAATTTGTTTATTATTGTATAGTTTTCTTGGAATACTTGAATAATTATTTTTTAGCTTTTATTGTGATTGGTAGATTATGCAGTAATTGCTTCTGCATTTCCTCATAATCAGAACCGGATTTAGATTTGACAAGATCCTAAGCTATTTGAGAGGGACGTAAATCCTTTAGGGAGGGACGTAAATAAATTTTTTTATATGGGATATGCTACAATTTTTTGAGGGGGCCCTAAGCTATAACTTGTTAAGCTTATAATTAATTCAGCACTGCTCATAATAAATATTTAGTCTCCCCCAAAGCAAATATTGTTTTTTGGGGAAAATTTCTGAATTTATGAAATAATTTCTTTTCCAGCCTGTAAACCATGATTCAGATTGTTATGTTTTTATGTCATGTCATATAAAAATGTTAAAATACACCACTATCTGTAATGTTCACTATGTGCTTTATGTGTCTTGTAAAATTAAAATAATTCTTTAGCATAAAGGAGGAAAAAACTCGTACAGAATTTTCTTCTGCTTAATTATCATACCAAGATATGCAAAAGACAGTATAATTACTGAACATTTCTTCCGAGAATTTTTAAATTTTATATGCTTTATGTCTCATGAATGCATGAAATTCAATTCAGTTTAGAAACACATGCAGCGAAGTTCTCTGTATGAATGATATAGTAAAATGGTGACAGATTTGTTAAGTAAATAAATCTGTTTTCAGATCCTGTCACTGATGAACATCCAACTATGCACCCAAAAACTAATTTCTATATGTCAGTGTATTCTTTTCCAGAACTATGCTAATACTGCAGAGAAATTTTTGCTTCTAGTTTGATATTACATAGAAAGAAATTTCAAAAGATCTTCATTAAATAAATTCTGTTCAGTATAGGATTCAATAAAAATAGGACATTGTGATGATGTTGGAATGTTGATGCTAGAATCAGTTTTTTGAAAAGTGTTGAATTTTTTCCACATAGGTATTTAAAATTTTTATTTGTAGGCTGCTCCAAAAACTGATCAATCTAAGCATCAGGATTACACATGTCAGGCTCTCAGCGGAGGAGAAAGATCTTTTGTTACAATTTGCTTTCTGTTGTCTTTGTGGGAGAGAATTGAAATGCCATTCCGAATTTTAGATGAATATGATGTTTTTATGGTGAGTTAATACTAAAAAATTCTTTTAATTTTTTTAGTAGGATTTTATGTTATATATATATACATTTTGTTTTTCAATCTGCATTGTTTAAAAAAAGTATGCTATACTTCTGTATTATTTCTGTGATGTTCCCTGTTACATACCCTATTATTACTAAGCATGCTGTGACCAGTCTCAAATTCCAACTCAAATTGTAAGAAACTCAGAGCAGAATGGTTAAAAGTTCTATTTATTTCAAATTCAAATATTGGCACAAATTATGTATGAGAAGAGTGGCGACAGGCTGGGTAGGATCTTTCTGACACCATTTTTCTTCATTGGAAGAATTTATCACTTTTATGAAAATCCTAAATTATATGAAGCACTGAAATTTGTGTTTACATGTAAAAAGAGATTTTAAAAACAGAATGAATCATATGTCAACTAGTAGCTTATGTAAGTGGTAACTTACATATCTTGTCATACTCACATAACTACACACTCATCTAGGTGGTGCGTTATGATAACATAATTCAGTTATAGTTATAGTTGCAGGGCTATTATATGTATACAGCATCTGATGGTGATTTTTGCATTTAAGCGTTTATATGATTTATAATAATACTTTGTTTTAGGCACTTGTAAACATGCACTAAATTTTTGCCCTTTCTGCATTGTAACCTTCAAAACTAGGACCTTTGGTTTACTGATTGGCTTATTTTTGTATCTAACTAAAGAAAGTTATTTTGTGTCTAAACTTAAAGAAAGTTAATCAAAGTCATAAAATGTTATTAATATTTAAACAAAATTAAGGAAAAACGATGGCATAAAATACACTGCTCGATATTGAAAATGCAACACCAAGAAGGAGTGGTCAGAAATTTATGGAAATTTTAGAGTAGACACGCGTCACTGAGCTATGCGAATGATGTGAAATGTGCAGCTCTCCGACGCATGTGAAGTCAACGAAGGCAATTCCAGCAGATAGACGATTTTACGAGGGGTATGATGATCAGACTGAGAAGGGCGGGTTGGCCCTTACGTCAAATCACAGCTGATACCCACATAGATGCGAGCACGGGGCATCGGCTATGGCAAACATGGTTGGAACAAGGGAATGTGGGAACAAGGAGGGGTGCAGGTGCAGCCAGAGTGACGTCAGCGCGCATGGATAGATGCATCCTCCAACAAGCTGTGGCGGTCCCTCAAGTGACTTGTACCGTGATTCTGCAGCATGTGCAAGATACCCCAGATGTTCCTGTATCGACAAGAGCCATTTCCTGTCGATTGGTTGAACGCGGCCTGCACTCGCAGCGTCCGTTAAGAAGACTGCCATTGACCCCACAGCATAGATGCCAACGTTTAGAATGGTGCCGGACTGGAGCGATGTGGCTGACAGAATGGCGAAACGTCGTGTTCTCAGATGAGTCACGCTTCTGTTTATCCAGTGACAGTCGCCGCATACGTGTGGGGCGTCGACGTGGAGATAGATATAATCCGGCAGTAACTGTGGAATGCACCACCGTGCGACAACGTGGCATAATGGTTTGGGGCACTATTGCCTATGATTCCAAGTCACCTCTAGTTCCCATTCAGGGCACTATGACGGCCCAACGATATGTGGATAATGTACTGCTGCCGGTGGCAATCTCCTACCTTCAGGGGCTTCCTAATGCAATTTTTCAGCAAGATAACGCCCGACCACACAGTGGTCGCATCTGCCAACATGCCCTTCAAGGTATACAGATGCTTCCCTGGCCACCGTACTCTGCTGACTTGTCACCAATCGAACATGTGTGGAATGTGATTTGATGCCGTTTGCAGACTCTGCCCCTGCCTCGTTCAGAAGACGGACTGTGGCAAATGGTTGAAGGGGAATGGAGAGCCATCCCTCAGGACACCATCCACGTTCTTATTGATTCTATACCTAAACATGGTTCTTTGTGCATCGCTGTCTGTGGTGGTCCTACATCCTACTGAGCCGACGCTATTCTCGCTCTATATTCTGATTATCATTTTGAAATCAAGATCACTTACTGCTGCTCGCTGTCTTTGCCTTTTTTCCAAATTTCATCATTTTCTGACCGCTCCTTCTTGGTGTTGCATTTTCAATTTCGAGTAGTGTATATTTAGACTATACCTTTCATTTATGTGGTATTTTTTAATTTCTTTTCTGTGGATTATGTTCTCTTTAATATCTTAAGATCGAGCTGTGTTATTTTTACTTCCTTGTATAAAGTATGGTAATGACAAAAAATTTTGGGTACTGTAGTTCAATGAAAATATCCATTTTGATTGCTATTGAATGCAATTTAACAATGTTTTTGTGTGACATCTGTACGTAAGGACAGAATAAAGGACTCTTTTTTCCCCAACGAATTATAAAACTGATTTAAAATGGACTCAGAACAGATTTTTTTCTTGGTGTCTATACGTACATAAGTATGTATCTGACATAACTAAAAAATAAGTAGCCTCAGAATGTTGAAATTCCGTATATAGAATTGCTATAGCATGTAATTGGGCAGCTCCCTTTTGGTGGCAATCAGCCACAACAAAAATGTGTAAATATATATGTATATATATTCATTTTAAATTAAATTTTCGTTGCTTGGAGATGTAATATGGAGAGTTTTCTTTTTATAATTTATAGTGAATTATCTCTCTCTCTCTCTCTCTATATATATATACACACACACTTATTCTGTTACTCAGCTCAGTGAGCTCAGTTTTTTTATTCTTATATGTTGATAAATTGTACATTTTTTGTTTAAAAATTATTGAATTATGTTTTTCTTATCATGTTTCTTAGTTGTTGTAAAGTTGTTTAAGTGCAGCTAAGCCTAATTTTTTTTTCATGGTAGCCATATTTGTTTACATTTGGAAACAAAATAGTGAATTAAGTCTTTTTGTCGAGTGGGACCAAAAGGAAACATAGTTTTGTGGACTGAAAATTTTGCCTTCTTGCCTACTGGATGAATTGCTTGTTTTTGCGTAGAAACTGGAATTTGAATTTTTTAACTGTATTTGGTGTTTTATGTTCTTCCATATCTTTCAATTTTTATTGAAAATATTTTGTGTTTTTATGTATACCACGAAGTTACCTTACCACGAAGTTAGAATTGAATTAATTGAATGAGAAATATATCTCTAATGAAATCAGTTTAAATGACATACAGGAAAAAATGCGTATAATTTAGTATTCCGTACAAGTCATGTGTATACATCAGATATTTTTAATAATGCTCATCATATGGATTACATATTTTACTCAAAATCACCAATATTTAGTACTCTCATTATGCCTAATAACCAACTGGTTTCCTGTCAAATGATCAATGCAGTGAAGAATGGCTTTTTTTCGAGGGGGGGAGGACATTTTGACCTAGTAAATGCAGTTAAATATTAGTTCATATGTTAACTGATGACACTGCAACAAAATTTATCTGTTTACGTTAATTATGAGTTAGTCTGCGTGAAAAACAAAAAAAAATTAAGATGATTTTAAAGTGAGTTTTGTGATTGTATCAATTTATTTTTTAATTAGATTTTGACATTAGAAATATCTTTATTGAAACATTCCAATTTTTCCAAAAGACATTTGTTTTGTCGTTCTGGTGCATTGTTTTCTTATAACTGGTAAGTAGCTGCACCTCATTTTGCCAGCATTTGAAGTTTAAAATTTTATTCATAAAAGGGTTGATAATATACTTATGATCGAAATTATCTTCAAATAACATCACACAGTTGTCATACTTCTTATCTGGTAACTGAACGCTAGATGCTATATTTAATGCTACTTCACTGAAGGAGGCTTTTAAGTGAGCATTTTTTTTCCCATTTTCAAAAGTTTTGTAAAAAAATTCCAAAATGTCAGGTTTTCTGAATATGGTTTGATTATTAATTTAGGAAGTTTGTTTTAAAGGGAGATATTTAAGTTCATTTTGGGACCTCATTTCACCAGACGACTTTTTGTGCTTAGTAATGCAGTCAATTGACTCATTGCTAACGAATATTGATTTATTACAAATGTTTTCAAGTATGCTTCTAAAAAATAGTATATTTAAAGAATAAAAGGAATTTTTAAAATTATGTATTTATGTATATTAACTATAGAATATTTTAAATTCAAGTCCCCTCTTTTTTTAACTTAAAATTTTTATTTTTTAGGATTCAGAAAAACGTCATTTAAGTGTGAATTTATTAACAAAAACTGCCGAGCAAAAGAAAGATGTGCAATTCATTTTTCTGTCTCCACTGGAATTGCCATTGATGAGAGACTCACCTCACATAAAAGTACATAAAATGCCTCCCCCGAAACGAAAACGAGCAGATGATGATTAAAAAACAAATACGAAAATGTAATATTTTTATTCTTATTTTTGCTTACTAAGATTATCTATTAAATGAATTTTATAATAATTTGTTTTTCATTTCTTTTGTGGGGATATCAAGTACATAATGCCGTGGTAACAATAATTAGTTGGATGTTAAACAGTAGCACCACTTTATGTGATCATGTTTGTCTGTGATACTTTTCCAAATGATAACACTAAATGTTGAGAGAAATCTGTTCTTAGAAAGATATAAATAAACTAATTTAATGTAAATATAATTAGAAACATATAAAAATTTTCACAGCATTTTTTTGTAAGGAAAGAAATTATTAATAGTGAATTGTGTGCAGTTGTTAACCAAAAGTTCATTTAGGTCTTGTTCATAATGATTCAGAAAATTATTTGACTGATGCTATACGCTTAATCGCAAGTAATTAACAGCCCTTATCTATATAGCTCTGCTGCATCAGTGGACCATTAACTTCCACATGTTCTTCAAGAACATTTGTGAATCAAACTTTTAATGATCTACTTGTCTACATTACAGTTTTGCTTTTATTTGCAAATAATATTATAATGATTCTTTAAAATCTTGCCCAAGAAGGGTGGAAAAATATTTAACTTATTAGCTGCATTCTGTTGACTCACTTTTTTGAAAAGTAATTGTAGTGGTCTGACAGGCAGACTTTATGCTCTAGACTCAGGTCATTCTACCTCTTGCCGATTTCCATGATAAAAATGGGTAAACAGATTTAAAAAATGAGCACTTCCTAGAACTGAACATTCATAAAAATCTTAAAGCTCTAAACACAGCAAAAACGTTTTTGCTGGGAAAAAGCAAGTTTAACTACTAGAATTGAGTCTTGTTAACTGCTTAGTCAGGTTTCCTAAAACTTAGAAAGCAGGTCGTGCGTAGTGACATTTTTGCACCATTTGACAGTTTCTATGTTCTATTTCAACCTTATTGCATGATTTTATTTATTTTTTTTTCCACATTTAAATGCACTTCAGATTTCCTCAGTAAGTGGTGGCAGTGATGGAATTTTCATCATAGTACCTATAAATGGAGTTCTCTGCAGTGTGACCATCGATTTTTACAGCAGCCAATGTTACCATCATCAGAAAAGCTAATGTTACTATCAGCAGTAGCCTATATTACCATCATCATCTTACTAAATCATTTCTTCTTGTTGAGATATTAAACCAAAACAAGCACAAAAAGGTGGTAAACCCTAAAAGTATAAATTAGGGATAGTGCAAAACAGTAAAATAAAAATTTTGTAATAAGAAAGGCAATAAAACTAAAGAATGCAACATGATGCAAAATGAAACAACTCTATTGATACATAAAAAATTAATAAAGAAATACACAAAGGAAAATATATCAAAATTATCAGGGATCAAAAAATGATCAAAAAGAGAAACTCACCAAATTCCGAAAATTAAAGAATCCAGCAACCATGTAGAATGGTGAAGCAAAAAGTGTACAAAGAAAACTGGAATAACTTTCTCGAAAATGCCGGTTGGTAGCAAAAGTCAAGAGAGAAGAAAAATGTGCAAAAGTAAAATATACAGTTAACAAAGCAACAAATTTGAAATCTACACCAAACACAAATTTGTTGCTTTGCCTTTACTTTGGCATGTCTTTCTTCTCTCTTGTTGCCTGAGTCTGGCTAACTATATCATAAAAATTAAATGTTCTCTGTTGCTCTATTCTGTAAATGTAAAAATATTATTGAACTGATATAAAGTAGCAAATAACGCTGAGTTAATTTAAAGTAAAAGCTAGTATAGTATAAATGAGGTTATACAAAATTTAGGATCTCCAAAGTTTATAAAGGCCATTAGGTTTCTTGAAATAGGATGTCTTCGAGGTCTAGTGTATATAAGAAATCAACAGTGTAGGAATTTAGTTAGTAGGTAGTCATTAAAAAATTGTACACTTCTTCACCCATTACAAATGTTGGAGAGCAGGGTGAGAAAATTGAAAATAGAGGGGGGGGGTGCAAGTGTGAAATGTTACGTTTATGAAAGGCAACCTGAAAAGTTGTAAATTTAAGTATTTCTGTGGCTAAAATATTTTTCCATTCAGATTCCTAGAAGGAGATATAAAGTCAAATATGAATGGATAATTCATATTTCATTCTCCCCCCCGGAAAAAAACCCAAATTTTTGTAACAGCATTTAGTTAAATGATTATAAAGGTTGGCTCATGCTCGATTTTAGAATTTAAAATATTAACCAAGGTCTTTAAAGATCTTCATTTGTGACTATTTTGTTTTTGGTGGAGAAAATGTAGGATTGTCATGCTAATTAACTTGTTATTACGATTTTGATCTTTACCATGACCTTCTTTTTATTTTCCTTATTAAATTGCAAATTAGTTATTAGTTTTTAGAGTATATAATCTCAGAGTTTTGGATCTTAGACAGAGAGAGAGTTTCTGGCATTTGCGTTTTGTTGTTGAATTTTGCTAGCTGTGTCTAAAATTGATTATTCCAGCTTTTGTGTTCTCGTGCTATCTGGTACTTTAAGCTTAAACACTGGTAAAATACTGAGCCAGCTTACAACTTATTTTATTGAATATATAGTCTTAGACTAGGTTATCATGTTTAAATTAATTTGAATGTTATTGCTTAATTTATACCACCACAAGAGCTAGTTTGTTTGTAGCAGAAGCAGTTACTTTTATGCTAAAAGTTCAGATTAAATAAAAGGGTTATTTAAACCTTCTGAAGACTTAATATTTCAGACTTAACCATAACTCGCTAACTTCTATTATAGGACTTAACTTCAGCTTCCAGATCAGTGTCAACCCTGTAAACTTATTACCTACTGTTAAGTACGGGAGTGAAGACATAATGGTTTGAGGATTTTTTGTTGCTTTTGGGATGGGAAATTTAGTTTTTATAGAAGATAATCTAGATCGATATAAACGTGTAAGTATTTTTAAAACCTGAAGACATGTGCAAGACAATTTGAAATGCAAAATACATTCATCTTCTATCAATATAATGATTCTAAACATACAGCTGTAAATTCTAGCTTGTGATTATTATATAACTGTCCTGAGCTTACCAGAACTCCTTCACATTCTCCAGACTTCCTATTGAACACATATAGAGTGGACTAGAGAAAGGAATAATAAAATATAGCTATTTCTTCGAAACTATTACTAAAAGCAATTCTTACAGAGGAATGGAACAAAATGGAACCGTCTTACTTACCAGAACTTCACATTCTCCAGACTTCCTATTGAACACATATAGAGTGGACTAGAGAAAGGAATAATAAAATATAGCTATTTCTTCGAAACTATTACTAAAAGCAATTCTTACAGAGGAATGGAACAAAATGGAACCACCGTCTT
>KK117166.1:200881-213371 GCA_000611955.2 Stegodyphus mimosarum
ACACACTGCCTGGAATGCGCCGCAGAATGGGGAGGACCTCTCAGAATGGGAAGCCGCAGAATGGTTCCACAAATTCCTTTATGCAGCAATCAGTGTTGAGGTTGCCTGGAATCTGTGCTAGATGGGATCGTCAGTTATACCCAATAGCTCCCCACACCATGATGCCAGGTGTTTGTGCGGTATGATGCTGGATAACACACTGTGGTAGCAGACGTTCCCCACTGTAACGTCTGACATGTACTCTTCCATCATTGTACTCCAGATTGTAGTGACATACATCGAAGAAAATAACTTGTTGCCATGGGCACGTAGGCATCTGTGATTAAGCGACAGGGGAATCCTGCATAGAGGAACCCTTGCAGTTCATGCTGCAGCAGAAGGAGACGAAACGTGGAGCTAGACAACACAACGCTTTTAGACATGTTCCAGCGCTGTGTTAACATACAAGAGGACGCTGTACGATCCGTTACAGCCATGGGGATGAGATATCTGTCGTCCCGTTCCGTTTTGCTATTGTGTACCCCACTGCCAAGGTTTCGCCTTGTTTGGTTCTCTTCTATCCATTTCTTCCAAACACGCATTACTGTTATGGCATAACGCTGCCTGCGGGCTGCGATACGAAAGTCCACCCTCTCACGTACCGACGATGCGGCTTCGTTCGTACTCCGTTAGTTGCTGGTATGACACTCTCCGCTGTTGACGAGGCATTTTTACCCCTAATTGAATGTTCATCGTAGACAGAGGACGATAAACAGATTTCAACGCACCTTTATATATATATATATCCTTTATATACATAGAACAAGCGGCCGGTTCATAAGCCACGCATGCGCAATCGCTTTGTGAATCTAACCATTTGCATATCTTACCTTATTTTACATTTCCTGTAAGTTTGGTTCAATTTACTTAATTCCTTTATGGGGTTGCAATTTTCACAAACATTAGTGTATATTAGGCTACAGGCAAAAATATTACGGATGAAAACGTTGTGTGTCGTGGAGAAAACAACACAAAAGGCAAAGCATCGTTGGACGAAACGTCGTGAGAGATAAGAAAGCACGGGGAAAAGTATCGCAGTTGTAAACTTCGCCGTATAAAATATCGTGATAGAAAATAAAGCGGTTTTGTCGTTTTGAAATATTAGCCTGCAAAACTGTCATAAAAAATAAAACATACCTAAATTATCGCATAAGGATAATAACTCAGACGTGTCTTCCTTGACTTTTAAAAGTTTTAAATGAATGTTCGCTTAGTGATTCATGAGCGCAAGAAGAAATGAAGAATACTTTTACCTCTATAATTCATATTTTTGAATAAACTTTTGCTTAAACAGCAAGAAGAAAAGCATTCAAAATCTGAAAATATGTAGAATTTAATGCTAAATGTAAAAGCTACCAGAATTTTAAACTTTTGTAGCTAATTAGTGAAAGTCATTGTTAAATTAATTTATTTTTATAAAAATATATTAGTAACCATAGAGGTAAAATTAGCCGTCAATTCTTTTTGCACTCACAAATCATTATGTGAACATGCATTTAAAACTTTTAAAGTCTGAAATCACATGACTGCGATGTTTTCATCAAGTAATGATTTATGGATGCTTCATTTTTACCACGATACTTTCTGCGACGCTGTTCACAAAACTGCGAAGTTTTTGAACGGCTTTATTTTCTTCCACGACGTTTTATACGTTTCAAAATCGCGATGTTTTCGCTTTGCTTTCTTTGCTCCCACGATGTTTTCCTCTTGCTTTATTTTCTGCATCCGTTTCGGTTCGCGATCCAACACAGGAAATCCGATTTGAATTTTGTTAATCGGCCAAGTAGAGCGGGAGATATAGAACTATTCCCTTTCTTTGTGGGGGGTTAGTATTTTTTGTTTGAATGTCACCTAACTTAGTTGCCCAAACTATCAAACTTAATAGCCCAATCTATAATGTTCACATTTCAAATGAAAGCAAAGGTTTAATTTATGATTACCTTTTATTTGATCAATGCACATTATTTTCATACAGTAGTACTTTTTTAATGATTTCTAGTGACATTAACTTATGAAATACATCACTTTTCAGATGTATACCGCTTGTGCTTTCGAGTTAGCTTCGCCTCGAGTGCATGTTATGTTAAAAATGTGACCAGTCGCTAAAAGAACTTTATCGTATCATTTATATGACATATGGCAAGAAAGTAAAACATTCCCTATAAAGAATCACAAAACGTCATTTTTATTTAAAAGACTGCAGGTTCGTAAGAATATAAGTTCCACATATCGCTTATTCGAATGGTGACCACGCACTATTGGAAATAGGCTGTAGCTAAATATTGGCATCACAGGAGGTGTGGCTTTAATTCAAAGAGGATAACATAAATTTTGAAATTAAAGTCTCTAATTTTTGAAAGAAAAACTAATATTGAAGAAAAATATGAATTATACACATTACTGCTGCCCAGACAGAGTAGTAGTTAAGGAAGCCTACTGCGGTACCGAGGGGCCCGTGTTCGACTCCTGGAGAAGGCATAGATGTTTGTAAATGTATATTGTCCTTGAGGCATGGGAGCACTATAATATGCAGGGAGCCGAAAGTACTCTCTGGAGGTTGGTGGTAGGGAAATAGGGGTGAAAGATCCTCGGACTCGTATCTCCCGGTGTCTTCTTCATCAAAATTGGGGTCGGAACTGAGCGTACTGTCATCTGTACGGTGCTCAAGGCTCTTGCCAACGACAGACGCAATCTTTCTCTCCTTGCCACGATAAATTTCGTGGGTTTGTGCTGATGTTACAGTCAGACAGAGAGATTTTTTCTGAATTTTACATCTATCATCTCTGCGCCGATGTTTATGGGCGCGCTGAATAGAAAAGGAAATATGCTGGTGCAAATAAAGGCTAGATTGCATTGTTACCAGTGCTTCACCAGAGTTCTACAGCGAAGCTCAACGTTTTAAATTAAAGACTTGTAGAGAAGTTAGGTTATTTCGGAAGCAGAAGTATGTAAAATGAGCAACGCCTTTGCCGGTAATCGAACCACAGACCTCTCGGTTACGTGTCGAGCGTGCTGACCACTTCACGACGAAGGCGGGAGAAATACCTTATAGACTTAAGAAGTGATCTCGGCTCGTCTGCCATGAATCTGCTGCAAAGTGATGTTTCTTTTGATGCCGGCCATCACCTCTATTCCATCTCCAGGCTTTCCTTAAAAAGAGTCTTAATCCAGTCGACAGTTACTCTTCCCTAGTTCCATTAAGGGCAGACTTTTTATGTCAGATGGTCTCCACGAAACCATGCTGATGTATCCTCTTCTACCTGACCTGCTGTTGCTTGGAGAAAAATTCAGGGATCGTAAACATAATAATGATTCTTTTTTTTTTTTTTAAATCTGCACCATTTAAATTCTTTGAGATGATTCTAATAATAAAACTTGTTACCTAGTTAGTCAGAAATAAATTCAACTTCAAAGCTATGTAAAAATGAAATGAGACTTTATAGTAAGTCTTTTTTTTTTCTTTTCCCATGTAAATGTTTAGAAATCCTTAAACTAGAATTTTATCTCCAAGGAGTTTTTACCTTTACTGTTTCCTTAGTTGCAGCCACCAACGATCTCGCTAATCAGGGTTTCTGCCCAATCTTAAATATTTGATTTTTCTTTAATACTCATCTCAATGTAATAATATTATTAATTTGGATATTGGATAGAATTTATTACTTAAAGGTCTGTAGGTTTTAATGAAACCATTACAAAAAACGGTTCTTTAAGAATATCTATCATTCTCTCCATCGGGATTCTTGCCGCTGTTTCACTTCACATCTTAGCAATTCTACAGCATAAGCTATTTGACTCACTACTCCTAACAAGCAATCTGGTTATCTTTATTTTGATTAAATATGTTAAATCTTTCGTCAACTTCAAAAATTCATACTCCGTATACTCAATCATTTCAACATCTCCAGGTTTCTTTAGCTTCCAGGCAAATAGCAATTACGTTACAAACCATGGAAATGTTATGTGATCAAGCATTTGACTAAGAGCCGAAAGGACTTTTCTTGTAGACATCATTTTACTTCTAAATTTCAAGTCTTCTGGACTGATCTCTTGAATATCAGATTTTTTATCCCATTATAGTCTTAAAACATTTGATTCGTTAACTTCAAGTATACTAGTGTCTAAACAAGTGTGTTCCTAACTTGGTTTCTTTCTTAATCTCTGGTGCGTCTTCTATAAAGGCTTCATTTTCTGATTTGTTTTCCATTTAAGTACTGGAATTATCATCATAAAAGCTATTTTTTAGTTTTGCTACAATAAAAGTTTCAATTCTCGAATCCAGAATCCATATTTAATTCGAGGAAATCATTTTTTGATCAAATACTTCAAGATTGCAAAGATACTTACCATGAAGACTACCTAAATTTATATTTCGATTTATCTGTTACTATCCTTCCAAATAAAGAATATATTACAATTTCTTATCTTTAATTGCCTCATAATTCCTATTTGAAGCTGAAGATTTCAAAATATATATTTCGGTAATCTCGTATCACAACTGATAGAAACTCACACTTGGTATTATTACCTATTAACTTTACAACTAATGACTGAAGAAAATCTTCACCAGAAGGAAACGAACTCTAATATAATGTATCAATGCATTGTACATTCTTCTTTTTTGAATCGAGGGACTTATTTTTCCTAACTGTATTACTTTTATCTTTATCATTACTTGTTTTATGCTGTTTTGGATACATTACGATAAAAAGCCTCTTTGAACATAATATAAATTTCAGTGAAACCTTATATTTCTTCACATCATATCAATTTCAGTGAAACCTTATAGTTCTTCGCATTACTTCCTGATTTCAGACAACAAAAGCAACATCTTTTATCAAAAAGAATTCTTTTTTTTTGTCTTTTGCGTCAGTGGCATATTTTTAGCCTTGACAAATTCATTACTGTTATGTTTACCAATACAAGCTAAACACGCATTGCTTAAATTATTTTCGTTAAAGACTAATAAATCAGTAGCATTTGCAATTGTTTTACTTACTTTGGAATTTACCAATTTATTTTCCTTAAAGGATTTATTCTTAAAATTAAAACCTGTAACTGCTATTGTAACCCGTTGCTCTGTTTCGATTGTTTCGAATAAATTTTCAGTAAATCATCAAGACAATATTTTGGTGCTCTTTCAATTTATTGCGGCTGCCAAACTCTTAATAATTCCTCTGGAATATGACATTCGGCTAACTAAAACAGAATTGTATTACATGCTTCCTAAAAACACCTAAAAATGAGTTTCTTATTTATCATATAAAGCTGAAAGATAAGAAGTAGAATTTATCGTATTATTTTGAAAGGTTAATGACAAAGTTCTCTGAAACAAACTTCGATTAGTAAATCCTCTTTTCCAGATCTTAATTTTAAGGATTCATTACTTCTAGGCAATTCTCTGCGGTGGCAGAATAACTATCTGGTACTTTCCAAGCACGAGAATTTACTATTACTGTTGATCGTAGAACACAATGAAACTTCTCTATGGAGGTGTGGCTTATCAACAGCCAACATATAGTTTTGAAACATCCATAGAAGAATAGATGCAATAATTATACATAATATTAAAATACTTAATACTGCATAGCAGTACAAATACATTATGCATATGGCACGATAAGCGTAATATAATGTTATCTGCGTCTTCCTGGGGAGGGGGAGGGGAACAGCGACGCATAATTTAAGAGCTCAAGCTAAGTAATATTTTCAACATACTGTTACAAATTTTGTATTTAGTTAGAAATTTTTAGTATAATTATAATTAAAACTGTTTTATTTCCCCGTGCAATGCAGCACGAGACATATTTGAAGAGAAAGGTACGCCGAAAAAGTAAAAATACAGGAGCACGTGCATTTAGCATTTAATAAAAGTTTGTCTCTGTAATTGATATTTAATTTGAATAAATGTAATTGACTACTATGTTAGCTGTAACCGTAATTTTACTCTTTTTGTTTTTCACAAATCTCGAGTAGCAAAAATTACTAGAATCTCTCGCGAACGATTTAAAAGCTATAAAAAGCCAGACAGAAAACATCTCATCTCAGTTAGCTGCTGTTATTACTGTTGATCGGATTATCTTTCTCTGTGCTGTGCTTTGAGTTCTATTTAACGTTTTTAGTAGTTTAAAGTATAACTACTGATTATTACTGCGTGATATTGTGAACATTTTTACAAATATTTCTGAGAAACATTCTAGCGTTCTCTGATATTTTTTTTTGATAAGAATAAATTTGATTAACCTTTTATCGGACTTGTGCATTCAGTCTGTTACGAACCTGTACGTACGCAACAATACAAAAGAAGGAAAAAATAAAGCAGTTTTAACCATTTTTATAAAATAACTTTAATGTAATCAGTTTAACGGTTTGTGGGTATACTACTGGATTTATTGTCAAAATGCTAAAATTCTGTAATAAAATTTCGAATATCTGACATAAAAGGATCGAACGGTATTCGAACAGGTCGAAATTTCGGATAATAGGGAACTAACAATTCTAAGTTATTAAAAATAGACACAAAATGAACTAAAAACAACATTTTGTTAAGAATTTGGAATAAGAAGCACGTAATTGTACTTGTGGAAATCAGTAAGTGAATTTTAGCCTTTTTGTGGCTACAATAATAACACTGTTTCATTAGAATATATGAATGTAGAGTGGTTTAGAGTATCTAAAGCGAGATAACGTCGAGAAATCAAGGATACCGTTGCCGGATTCAAATTTCGGACTTTTCGATTTGCTAGCCGGATCCGCATCTCATTATACGACCAAGGCTGGATGTGAGGAAGAAGAAAATTTCGTATAAGAACAGGTCCGTTACGATAGAAGCACATTACATAAAAGCTATACAGTTGAAATTAACCTCACAATGAACTAATGCCTTTTTAATTTAACTTAACTTTTACTTCTTGTGCCTTAGGAGTACACATTAGGAAATTCCCCCCCCCCCTTTGTAATGATTAACTGCAGCGTTTGTTCTTTCCAGCTACTTCTGTCAAATGCTTGCACTCACCTGTAGGCTGGAAGGACTATATTTTCGATGAATCCGATCTGTAGTTCGGGGATGCAGGCTTTCTCGCGATCCATCATCTCACTAGGACGGACACCCATTGCTTTCTCTAAGTCACCTTGAGAGAAGAACTCATTATAGATTAGTTCCTGAAAGAAAAATTTGATAGGAAATAATCTATATTACAGCTGTATTAACGCCAGCTTCATTCAATAGAGTTTTACGAGAACAATGATTTCAAGTCTTTGAGAGAGCAGGGATGCCATTAAGGCAAAAATTATGTCGATCAATTTATATCTTAACGGATATAACTTTACATATTAAAGAATAATTGTATTTATAAAATGTATTATTAACTTTAAATGTTTTTGCTCTTATTTGATAATGAGTTATATAACATGATATAAGCTTAGGAAAGTAATAATAATAAATAAATAAAAACGCAAGTAAATAAATAATATAACATAACATAATTCAAAATATTAAAAGTTTCCTTGCCTGTTCCCAAATGCGATTTTCCATTACATCAATTAGCAACAAAATCCTTAAATTAATATTGTTTAATGTTTGTTAATATTGTCAATATAAAATTTATTTTAATATTGTTGTTCAAAGCACCATAAGATGCACAATGTGGCTGACAAGCAAGTGACTTCTTTGTTTATATTTAGTTAAAGCGAGATGGAATATCTTTGTTTGAAATCCAGCTTAAGACCGCTGTACTATTCTTAGCAGATGGTTTAAGAATCTGGATTGCATCCCATTAGTCTCTATTAAGGACACAACTGGAGTTTATTTCTTGAATCACCTATAACTTGTAAGATCTGTCTCTTCTATTCCACATAAGCTAAATTAGATCCTACAATGAACCTGGCGAATTCTCGCATAGGCGTAAATGAAAATACCAGCACAGAAGAAGGATGAAAATAACCCTTTAGTAATTCAAATCAGAAGAAAGGCATGGACTTCGTGCTTTACAATAACACCGACCACTTGCGTTGGAACTTAAACGTAGAATATAAATCAATTCAAATCTAAAACAGAATAATGGTGGATTAGTACGTTAAGTTACGGCTAACTTAGGTTGACTTTACAAAAAACTAACAAGCGTGACGATAACTGAAATGGCCAAGCCGGCGTACCAACGTAACAGCGAGATAGAAATTAAACGTGCGCTGGCTAGCGAAAACACGCCCTGAATAAACTCGGAGATTCGCCTTTTTAAATACTCAATCCAATTAACTTTAAATTTACATTCTGGCGAGGAAATGCGAAGGGAAGTTGAGGAGTTCAGGAAAGGCATCAAACTTAAAATAATTTGTTATGAAAAACAAGGGAAACCCTACAGCCTTATGCCCCCCATAAATCACGACCGACTAACGGGAATGCAAAGTATGAAAGCGAACGTATCCCTTATTAGATTCCCCTTATTTAATTCCTCCCTCTCAACTTCTTAGACTAAAATGAAAATCATGTTTTAACATTTTTTTCTAAGACATACATTATTTGAGAAAAAAAAAGCTTATTATTTATAGCTTATCTGTTTTTTTTTTTTCTTGCGTTACCTCATTACACAGGCATATCAAGTTTTGTTCAGTTCTGGCACTTTGACTCCCGAATTATTAGTAAATGTAACTGATTTATATTTAATTCTCTACGATGCAACAATTTATAATTTCGTTGGCAAGATTAATTTTTTAAAATTTCGCTGAGCATCTAGAGAAAAAGATTAATTATGATTAATTAACTAATTTAATAACCATGAAATTTTAGAAGCCAGAAATATGTAAAGAAATTCAAAAGAATGAATTCGGAAGAACTTACAGCTATTTTCTTGGAGCTTTTCCAGTCTTTGGTTTGATCAGAAAGGTCGCAGCATGTGATAAGAAGACATAACAGCAGTTGGTGATGCTTCTGATTATCTACATCGAAACCTTCTGAAACGAAAAGGAAACATTGTTTATGAATTACTCTTGTTTTAATTAAAACGATTAACTCTATACCACTCTAAAGTTGTCAGGACTTAGCGTTCTGTGTATCCGTTTTGGAAGCATTGTAAACTCTGTAAAGGGTTCTTAACCTTACGTTCTAAGTCCTGAACTGGAACAGGGAGCGGAAGGTACGCTATGTTCTGATGTAACTGCTGGGCTGGAGAATAACTGCACGTGAAGGGATTTGAAATCCTCTTTTATTCAATCACTATTAAATACAAACCTCCCAATTCGGGAGAGATACAGAACGTAACAGACCACACTTTGGTCGAACTTAACAATCAAATAAATTTAAATAAATTAAAATAGAACTTAAATTAACTTTTGCTTCGCAGAGCAATTCGCGGAAGTTGGCCTCTATCTAAAAGGGTGCGTAGCAAGATATACTAAATACTACCGCACTTTAATTTATTTTACAATGCAATCACGTAGTAAGCACTATGGCTTATAAATTTAAACTGCTAGCTGGTCAGGCGAACGTTGAGCAGCGTGACCGTGATCTGAGGCAAAGCTCTCACACACCGAGAGGTTTCTACCTCTGGCTTAAATAGTGCTTGGCTGAACTTCAAAAATTAGCATAAGCTAAAAACGCGCGCTTCTTCTGACAGGAAGTTGAAGCAGAGAGGAGATAGAAAAGATTTAAATTAAAATAAACTTGGTTAGTTTAACTAAAACCTTACATACTTCCCGCCAGAATTGCGATAGTTAAACTACTTTGGTCCAAACGGACCATGTTGAAAACTAGCAATTCTAAATAGTCGAAAATTTCACTGTTCTAAACTTAGGCCAACTCTTACAAGGCAATATATGTTTGTGTAAAATACAGACGAAATTTTCTGGAACAACAATCTTCAAAATTTTTTTTTTCAAGTCTTATTCTTCAAACAGTCTTACTCCTTCCAGCAAAATCTGGAAGGAAAACAACTTTAGTATGACATAATAACAGAATAATTCTAAGTGGTACAAATCCTTTTTTTTTTTTTCTGTGTAATTTTGCACACACACATTATCATTCAAGCACAATTAAATTCTTCCCCCGTATGCTCTCTCACCGGTGTTGGATGTAAAGCAAACCGCCATTGCGGGTTTTTATGTGTTCGGGGGTGTTCAACTCTTCCACCTACAATCGACTAACATTAGTTAGAACTTGACATACGAGACCTGAAAAAAACGCCCTATAACCAGCTAATCCTAAGGTTCTCACTAGCTTTATGTCTAACACTTTAAGTGTATTTGGTGGAGAGCCTAATTAACACTTGCATTCTAAAATAGTGAATCTTTAACTTTTCATGCATACAAATTCGCAGTTTGCACACAACATTCACATTAATATTGCACTTAACGTGCATTGCTAGCATAATATTATTTGTTACATTTCATAACACATTAACAATTTCATAGCAATCCTGAAATGCAAATAGAGGTTAAATTTCTAAGCTTACAGAAATATAGGTTAAATTTCTAAGCTTACAGCAAGTGCTTCCTATTCCTTTCTCAAGGTACTTTCTTGAAATATCAAATTACATTGAATTAATAGTCTACAGACTAAATCGTGTTTTTCAATTTTCCGAATTTTCATTCTAGACATTTTACAAGTCTTTAGACAAAGCGTCGTACAAAATCATTTAGTTAACATATTCTTTTCAGCAATTCATTGCTTTTACAGAATTAATCTATTTACAAAATTAAGTAATTTTAAATCTTTAAGAATTACAATTTCTTTTAACAAAACATTTTACTTTCCATATGAGAACTTATCGCTCACTTGGCGTAAAAGTCAACCTCGCTTGAGGTAAAATCAGTCCTGCAACTTGCAGTATACTCAAAAATTAACTAAACTTTTGAATACGAAATTGTACTTATCTTATTATGATCGTCCATCCTTTTCTTGGCCCAATCTTTAAAACTTGAGTAAGTTGTGGCCTGGTTCAGTTTCCTCGTTTTTCGTTGTTCTTTCGGAGCCTGCTCGTCTCTTTTTCTTTTGAAATTCCGTCGTTGTATCCTCGGCAATTTCCTTTGTAGAGGAGGTTGCTCCGCTGGACGTTTGGTGGACTGGGCCCTTCTCTCCTGGGCCCTTGCTCGTTGCTTGTCCTGGTTCCTGCTGTATTCGGGAAGTTGATTCTCAGGCTGCAATCGACGTTTCTTGCTTCTCAGGCACCTGTCCGATGATTCCACAGTTCTTTTGGATACATTGGGCTTCCCTTGCCCATTCTGCTTTCTTCTCTTGGTGCGCTCGTAATTCCGTTCGTAGATTTGTTCACCTGCATCGTGAGACTTTCTTTTGAAACCACCTTTTTGGTTCTTATTTCTTTGTTGGGGGGGAGCTTTCTTCTTCTGACATTTCGATGCCGTTGTAGCTGGTTCCTGCTGTTTTTGCTGAAGTATATCTTCCTGGCTAGTCGATTGCCTCGGATCCTGAAACGAATCTTTAAATACAGCCATTTTGCTGCGATTATAGAACGGTTTTATTTGGTCTACATTCGCTTTGAGCGTTTGACCATCATTTCTTTTTAATATAACCACTGCCCCTGTTATCTTTTCAATTATGAACGGGCCTTCAAAACGCGGAAAGAATTTCCCCACCTTTTCTTCTGGGGCATTTGACAAGTTGTGCTTAATTTTAAGCACTTCATCTCCCACATTGTACTTGACCTCTCTTCTTTTTAGGTCGTAGTATAATTTTTGTTTTCTTTGGGCCGTTTCTATATTTCCCGTCGCTTCCCGTATCCTCTTCACACCCGAAGTTAAAATAGTTAATTTAAAAAATATTAGTGAAGTTAATATGCTTGTTTTCTATCTATAGATGGGGAAAAAACAGATTTTTTTGTACGTGTATATTTGGGGACCAAAAATTTTAGGTACACATATGTGTACCTGGGGATTGAAACAAGTAAATAATCTCAGATTTTAGCAATTATAAATTTTAATATTTAAAGCAACCATTAGTTTAAAATGTGAAATAAAACATGATGCACAATATAAATTCACAATAACATCCTAATTTATAAATTTTTGCATTAATTTTAAGTAAATTTAACTGATATTTTATCTTTACATTATTTTGTATGAAACATTTGAAAACAGTTATTTTTAATACATATAAATACATTTTACATCTTGTACACAACACTCTTGTTCTTGATGTGCACCCAGGTATTCCGCATTCAGATGCATTTTTGTCCCCCATGAATCTTGGTAAGTGACTTACGTCTTTTACTGATTGAGAAATTACTTTCTTCTGCTTTCTGAAGGGTTATTCTTCACCTGAACTTGAAGGGAGTCTTGGCCTTCCTCTACTAATTATTAAATTTCCTTCATATCTGCCCTAAGCTGATGCGACTAGCATGCGATATTCCATGAGGGATTTAGCACCCGTAAGATTATTTGTTTGTGATAACGTACATGCATTACCCAACAATTTGGTGTCGCCAAATCCCCGAAATGGGAGAAA
>KK117167.1:0-116400 GCA_000611955.2 Stegodyphus mimosarum
AAAGTAGTAATTCTAGTTTTTAAATTTTAAATAATTTTTTATTAAATGGGAAAAGTTGGAATTATATATAAGCTCGCACGATATTTTATATTTAACCTGTACATATTTCACCTGTCATATATTTAACCTGTTGTATTAAATATGAAAATGTGATTTCAAAACTAGTATAACCTCATGAAAAATTAAGAATATGGCCGAGAGAAATCTCTTGTCAAAAAATACATTTTGAGATGCTTAACATTATGCATGTATTTAAACGCAAAAATTGAAAATTCAGTGCAGGGAGTAAAAAAGAAAGTATTTTTAACTAATAATACAAATTTGAAATATCATATGTGAAACTGTTTTAAAAACTTTTAAAATAACTTGAATCATGCAAGAAATTTGGCAATTTAAAAAAAAAAATAGGAGAAAGAAGCTGAACTGCAGACAAAAGAAGACGGGAAAAGCCACACATCTTTATATGAGTGCAAAAAAAGCGGAAGTTCGGATTCTCTTGAATGTTAAATAATAAAGTTTTAGCAAAGATCGCTAAAGAGCCAAAGTTGACGGCCCAAACCAAAATTGCCACCCTAAAACTAGTCTTCAAAATGTCTGACGAGTCAGCCTGTATCTTGTAGCTCTAGGGTCAGGTAAGACATTACAAGAAACGCGTTGTGAGAGGGCGCATTGTCATGATGCAGTTTCCATCACCCGTGGAGCTTCTTTCGGACTCTGGTGACCTTCTGGCATGTCTCTGAAGCATTCCTTGTAATATTCTGCAGTACAGCCTGGCCAGCGGGGACAAACTTGTGGTGCACGATTCCTTTTGCATTAAAAAAAAGACCGTGGAAATGACTTTGGATTTGCTCATTCGACCTTTGTTCTAGCGCTTTGACGATGACGTGTGCCATTCGGAGCTTTGCCTCTTGAATTCTGGATCATATCCAAAATTCCATGACTCATCACCAGTGATTACGTTGTCTAGGAAATTGGAATCATCCTCACAAAGTTCTTTCAGTTCCTGACACGTTTTTACGCGATTCACTTTTTGCGCGTTGGTCAAACCTTTCCGTACGAGGTTTGCAAAAATTTTACGCATGCTCAATTCTTCCGATACAATCTCGTGGACAACGGTTTTCGGTAGATTTAATTGTTCCGCCATCATACGAAAATTAATGCGAGGATCTGTTCTGAGCAGTTCGCGCACACGGGTGACATTTTCCTCCGTTCGCGATGTTGAGGGGCGTCGGCAACGGATCTCGTCGTTGACGTTTTCCCGACTGTCTCGCAACGCTTTGTGCTACTTCTTTGCCTGTGAATCGGCCATGCAGTCATCCCCAAAAGCTTCCTTCAGCACGTCGTAAGATTCCTTTGTCGTCTTGTTCAGCTTCACATAAAATTTCAACGCTTAACGTTGCTCTAACGTTTTTGCCATCGTAAGTACGACAAGATCACTACATAGTGGCTCACGCAGCGGCACTTCCCGACTTGCTGAGAGCACGAAGGCGACTGCCACCCGTACCGCTGGAAAGCTTAAGGTCCCTCCCACTCCTTTTCACCGGTAGCACCACTTGGCTTTGTACAGTCGCTTCACAGTCAAGTGGGGCTTGTTACTTCCCGGACAAACCCTGTATCTTAGTGCAGCAAATTTTAACAGTGTATATAACAAACATAACTGTTTAAGATCAATATTGTTATTATATGAAACAAAGAAAAGCAGAAACGTTTTAAACAAGTTTCGCTCAAACAACCGTATATTCAAACGGAATATTTGCTAACATGACTAAACCACAAAAATTCAATGAATCTTTATGAAAAAACACTTCTTGTATAAAGGAAAGCTTAGCTGATATTTCAAAAAGACTTTAATCAAACAATTAGATTTAAAAAACGAAAGTTTTAGCAAAGCAATAAAAAACTTACTACTTCAATAAAATATTCCAAATGCATTTTTGAAGGTAATCAATTACCTTAATTTTGCTATTCTCGTCTGCGAAAGTTTTCAAAATACTCTTCTTTGAAATAATCATCACATTTTTCTGAAATTTCTCTGACTTTTCATAATGATTTATATTGTACTAAGACACATCTCGAGTAAAATTAAATCCTGAATTTAGTTTTACTCAACAATATTTAAATCTTCATGTCCAAAATGTGTTTTTTAAAGGTTTTATATGAATTATGACCAAATGGCTCATTTTTAATGTTTCCAAACACTGCAACAACAAATCTTATTCCAGTATTGATGGGAACAGGACTTCTTTGGGGTAATCTATATTTTGGGGTACCCCTTGGATTATCTCCAAGTTGTTTCATTTATCGCCACGTTATTTCAGTTGAAAAATGAGATAATGATAAGATTAACTTCATGTTTCTGTAAGATTTGGAACCAATGGAAAAGAAAGCATTGATTGACTGTCGGCCGAAGTGTTGGATGTCCATGCGTCATGAAAAAAAAAAGGGGGGGACTTCGGTCTAGCAAAATCGGCGCCAGATACAAGCAGGTCAATACAATGCAGATCCAAGTGCAAGTGTTCGATACACACAGTTCAGGTGACAGGTGAGAGCAGGTTTGGACACTCGGGCGGCTTGCATAGACTAATCAGGTATCGTCCGGATCCTGCAACTATATAGAGCTACACTCCGAAATTGATCATTGCATTCAAACTCTTGAACATTACTCTTGACAATTCAACATAGGCACTGAATAATGTAATTAACTATCTAAGACATAACATGATTATATAGTACATAACTTGGTTATATAAAACATAGCTTTTGATACAACAGGCTTAAATAAAGAGCAAAATTACACATTACAAACAAATTACACACAGAAATATACATTGTTCACTTTCTGCTGTACTTATAATATACAAAATACAACCCATACTAATTTCGATTAAATAATATTATGCTAAAAGTTCACTGTTGCATAAATTTTGCTGTATTCTGAAAACATACCAAAAATAACTTTTTAATTAAACATTCTCCTGGTCACATTGCACGTTAACACATTGCTATATAAAAACACTCAAAACACTATAATTTTTATAGTACATATCACACTGAACATTGCACTATATTTATAACACCTCAGAAAACTCATTTCTACACACGATACACTGTGGGTATCAGCTACATATTACATTGAACATTATTCTTGATTATATAACTTAGACACTGGTAATAACTCTTGATTATATACAACATAATTCTTAATGCAGAAGGTTTAAACAAGCTGTTAAAAATACACTCCGAGAAAAACAATTTACAGAATGCTACAACATGCAGTCACTACTTATTGCTGTGAATATAACAAAGTACAGGTGTCTTGTTTGGCAATCCACAACATTCTAGACATGAAGCACAATACATTTCATACACAATGTATTCATAATTGCTTTGCTCAATATCTTTCATCACGTTGCTCTACATACACTAGATACATTACATACCGTACTTCCCATACATACATTACATTCTGTGCTCTTAAAAACATTAAGTTGTAGTACTACAATCATAGTTACTATGCTCCCTGCAACTCAAAGCATAGTTCTACATGGTACGGGCACTTACACATTTTCCTAAGTACTATGCATAATGTGCTATACAATACATTATTCCCAAAATGCTGTATAATATTCTATTTATAAAATGCACATGCTTACATTATTACATCCCTGCATTAATGTAGTCATTACAAATATACATAATTGAACCATTTGCATTTGGATAATATTATATCATATTTACATTTGTTTCGCATATTCCCAGCCTAATGTTACTTTGCGCACTGACTCTGTAAGGTTTTAGTTAAACTAACCAAGTTTATTTTAATTTAAATCTTTTCTATCTCCTCTCTGCTTCAACTTCCTGTCAGAAGAAGCGCGCGTTTTTAGCTTATGCTAATTTTGAAGTTCAGCCAAGCACTATTTAAGACAGAGGTAGAAACCTCTCGGTGTGTGAGAGCTTTGCCTCAGATCACGGTCACGCTGCTAAACGTTCGCCTGACCAGCTAGCAGTTTAAATTTATAAGCCATAGTGCTTACTACGTGATTGCTTTGTAAAATAAATTAAAGTGCGGTAGTATTTAGTATATCTTGCTACGCACCCTTTTCGGTAGAGGCCAACTTCCGCGAATTGCTCTGCGAAGCAAAGTTTAATTTAAGTTCTATTTTAATTTATTTAAATTTATTTGATTGTTAAGTTCGACCAAAGTGTGGTCTGTTACGTTCTGTATCTCTCCCGAATTGGGAGGTTTGTATTTAATAGTGATTGAATAAAAAAGGATTTCAAATCCCTTCACGTGCAGTTATTCTCCAGCCCAGCAGTTACATCAGAACATAGCGTACCTTCCGCTCCCTGTTTCAGTTCAGGACTTAGAACGTAAGGATAAGAACCCTTTACAGAATTACCATGTTCTCAAAGAATACACACAGAATGTTAAGTCCTGACAACTCAAGATGGACTTTTTGCAGAAGCCACTGGAAATCAGTGTGCATTAATGCTCTAAATCTCTGCTAATTGAAGTCAGTATAATATTATTGTGGATTACATAAATCTAGTCATAGTGCTTCAAGTTTGTTCATAATGCTTTTGAGCTTCCTGAGCTGGGCCGTCTGCTTAATGAATAAACGTTTATAAAGAATGTCAGTATCAGGAAGCCTCGTGTGCCATGCTTCCGTGAGAGGGCAAGACGTAACGTAATGATCAGGAGTACCTACTGCATTACAGACGCAACGGTCAATTGTTGCTATTCCCCTTTCAAAGAAATATTGTGGAAATGGTCCGTGGCCTGTGATGAAGCGGGAAAGAAAAGGGGCAGAGATGAGTCGACCTTGGGAAACTCTGTGGACAAAGTTATGGATTCTACGGCCTTGCGATACAGAATCCCATTCCTCTTGCCATTGTTCCTGAGCTTTAATACGGCAGACTCGCTTCAGGTAAGATTTGGGAAGCGGGATTTGGACATCCTGTTCACCGATATTCTTTGAAGCTGCTTCTGCAGTCTGCAGCTTCATTGCCCTTGTGGCCCGCGTGTGCTTTAATGCATTAAATCAGGGTATTGCAGTTATACGCGTTTTCTTTGAGCAAACGTTGTATACCTGCTATTATCGGCGACGGATGGAACGGATCACGAAGAGTGAAGATTGCTGATCAACTGTCTGAGAAAATGCAAAATTCTTGGTCAACAAAATTCATAGCTGTTGTGACAGCCTGTCGCAAGGCTACTGCCTCTGCCTGAAATACGGATCTGTTTGTTCCAAGGTAACTTTTCCATGCTTCTAAGACTTTTGCGCAGCAGACGTCCCACTCCTGTGCCTCTGTTAATCAAGCGTCATTATCAACTACGCCTACATCGCCCGCGAACGACTGGACCATGGATAAGTGGAAGATATTGATGGTAGGATGAATCACAATTTCTTATTCATCACCTCGTGGTCGTGTCAGGGTACGCCGTCTTCGAAGCGAACATTTGCTACCCCCGCTGTACGCCAGGCCATATACAGGCTGGGGTTGACGGTATTATGCTTTGGGGGACGTTCTGATGAGCGCCTCTGGGACCAATAATTGTAGTACAACAGACCATAAAAACTCTAGACTATCTGAACATAACTGCGGATCATTTGCGCCCTTAAATGGCGTCTGTCTTCCCAACTGGAAATGGAATCTTTCATTCCAATAAATGTCCTGGCCATCTAACTCACCGGATCTTAACCCGATACAACGCATTTGGAATGTCATATAGCGGCAGCTCAGAGCTGAAACACCACCATGTTGGAACATCTCGACTTTGCGTGATCGCTGCTTAGACATTTCGTACAACCTGTCTCTAGTCATCTACCAAGACCTTGTGGAATCCATGCCAAGGCGAGTTGCACCAGTGTTGCTGACCAAAGGTCGCGCAACGCATTAATAAGTAGGTGGTCATAATGCTTCGGGTCTTCAGTGTAGAAATTAATACAGGTATGCTGAACGTCAGCCCAAAAAAGAATCTGTGTATATCCTAGGGGTTATGATAAAACATCAGGTTTATATTGGAGAATTTTCTCTTTCTCTTGGATACGAACAACAGTGTCCGACGGAAAGTGATCAAGGAAAGACTTGTTAAGGACAACCCCATTGGCGGGATATCCGTTGTTGATCTGGTAAAAGAAACGAAAACGTGGCTTTTGTGTGTGAAATGTCGAGCGAGTAAAACTCGTGTATGGGATTTAACAGCTGTTTGTAGTTACATTTTATTAATTCACAAATTTGAAGGCACGGTTATAAATCAAAACAGAGTTATGAGGAATAAACAAAAAGTATACATACCTTGTAATTATTGAATTACACTGTCGACTATCCGGGAACATATGCAAATAACCGCCATTAAACTTTCAAAGCATGAGAAAACCAGGCATGCGCTGAATGCTTTGCTTAAATTGGCTGCAGCATTACCTTAAAATGGTGAAAACCTGAACCTTGCTAAGGTTTTGCTATAAATAAAAGTCAAGTGAACCATGTTTTGGTGCTACATCTTATTATGAACCATAAATGGTGCAACACTGAAATGAAAATTTTTATAGTGTATCTACAACTGTTCTTTCCAAATTAGTTCATTTTTCAGAGATAGTTTCTTGAATAATTTTTATTTGCAATCATATGCGTGGAGAAAAGCATGGGTAAATCAAAATGTTACTGATAAAAAGTATAAAAAATTTTAATGCAGAAAAGTCATATTATTCATAAATGTTTTGAAATTTCGTGTAACTGATAGGTATCCGTCAAATAACGTGGATTTAAAGAAATTTTGTCTAAGAAATGGTTTTCTATGAACTCATCAAATTTACGATAAAATTAACAAGTTGGTTTTATTGAATATAGTAAAGCACACGAAAGCTACTTTCCTAAGAGAAGGGAAGCCTTCGTGGCAGTGGCATACTGAAAGAGGTGCGAACTGTCACGTGTGGGCCTTTGGATCAGTTTTCTTCATTTTATCACTTTCCTTATTTTCATATTTCTTTGGATTTTTTGGGTTATGTCTCAATTTTACGACCTAGTGTGATTTAGAATAGATGAAGCAGATAATTTTCTCTTCAACGTTCCTTTCCTTTTTCGAGTAAGTTTTAATATCCTCTTTATGATATTTATTATAATATTTGGAATTTCTCTCACCACAGTGCTGTCACTGACTGTTATTTTATCGAAATTAGCCGACTGCATAACAGCAGACTGTGGTTTGATGGAAGCTCTCTTATCAAGACAATCAAGAATTTCAACATCAACTATCTGAACAACTTAGGCTTATAAAGTCCTTCACTGTTGGGAACTGTGACCAAACTTTAGATAAACTGGCAGCGAATTATTGCTAAGTCTAAATAGCCCAGGTTCTTTTTTCCTCGTTCCTCTTTTCCTTAATAATTAAATTATTGGAATTTAAGCTCTCATTTAATAAGTCTTGACAAGGAATATTTTTCGGAATACAAACCACCCACGGCAGCATGATCTGCGTAAATTGTAACCGATGTTTTCCCGTATACTCTGAATTACTGAACTGCTAAAAGAACTGCTAGTGTTTCCCTTTCTGTAGTGGTATAATTCCTCTGGGTAGCATTAAGAGTCTTACTGAAATAAGCTGTCAGCTGTCCATTGTGCATCAGCACGGCGCTAACCGCTTAATCCGAGGCATTTGCGGCAATTTCTAAATTCCTATAGCTTTCAGGAAATTTC
Source organism: Stegodyphus mimosarum (assembly GCA_000611955.2). Taxonomy (NCBI): domain Eukaryota; kingdom Metazoa; phylum Arthropoda; class Arachnida; order Araneae; family Eresidae; genus Stegodyphus; species Stegodyphus mimosarum. The sequence continues at coordinate 7,699 of KK117167.1, forward strand.
AACACTGGCTCTTGAATTAACTCATGTTTAAGTTGTTCAAACACTGTTTGCTTTATCCGACCAAGTAAATCTGGCTTTCTTTTTAATTTTAATAGCGGTTCGGCTATCAAGATCAAAGACTTTGCAAAGAAAGTCTTTGATAAAAGTCCTGTAATAAGAACGCAGGCTAAATGAGGACAACTTATGCTGCATTTGGTGGCGGGTCATTTTTTATTGCAGTTATTTTTGAGTCTCCTATCCTGATTCCTTTCTGAGATATTTAATAGCTTAAGAAACGAAGTTTCTTGGCTAATTTTGCTTCGCTTAGAAGCGAAAACACTTCGTGCAAATGCCTCATATGTTCGTCTATAGTATTGCTAGTTATATCATCTAGATGTACAAAAGTAATTTCCCAAGGACAAGTCTTTATATGGTATACGTGGCCATCTGAAATGTAGCGGGAGCACCGCATAAGCTAAATGGCATTCTCAAAAAGGCATAAACGCCTGACTTTGTAATAAATGCGTTTTTTTGCACATCCTCTGATTTTACACGAGAAAGTTACAGTCATTGAAGAACCTACTCCAAACTTTCAAGACCTTCAACTTGCTGACTTTCATTCACTGCACTCAAAATTTATCGAACTAATTAATACTAGAACTAACACAAGAAGAGGAACCCACTGTATCATCCCCGAGGCACTAAGAGACAACCTCAGAGAAGTAATTTATCCAATACTTATATTTGCAATCCAGTATTCATCGCAGAATACATCAGATTCTCAGCAGCACCCTGTTACCAGGTCCTAAAAAGAAGCACTACTGTCCAACAACAAGAAGATTCCAGTCGTACCACTTCATCAAGCCATCAGTACAATTGTTCTGCGGAAGTACACCAAACAAGAAGAGTTGCGATTTGCTGCTACAAGAATACCCAATGCTCACCAGCAAACCTGATCTCCTATACACAGGCTCTAAAAATGAAAGTAGACGCAACGACTATCCTTATCTTCCCAAAGAAAAATCTTGAGAGACCACTTTCTGAAAATTTGGAAAAGGTAATTCCCATTCACAAAATTACAGCGAAAATCAAAAACATTTTACCCTTACAAAAAGGAGGAATAGCAGTGACCTGCGAGTCAGAACGAGACATTAATGAACCTGCAAGCATCTGAACCAGTAATTAGCAATATTGATGTAAAACGCCCCTCGTTGAGGTCCCCGAAGATCATCATTGACAAAATCCCGAAACATGTTTCAGAATCCAACATCACCCAAGAAATCAGCTCCATCCTAGAACTGGATCCAGAAGACATAACCACCAAATTACGCCTCGGTGATAGAACCCTTAATTGTGTTAGGTGGGTGTTCGAATGCAATACAAAAGCATTTCACAAATGTATTAAAAAAATCCTTTCTCATGAGATGGAGCTCCCATACAATCAAAGAATTCACTAGAATCCGCAGATACTTCATCTGCCAAGACTTTTCACACCAGCAAAAACACTGCCCTTTTAATAATTACTGTGCTTTTGCAGCGCAAAGCATCCCACCAGAGAGTGCAAAGCAGAATTCCTATCTTGCATCAACTGCGAATTAAACAACAGTATCAACAAGACACGTTTCGAAATCGACCATCCAGCATAAGTCCCAAGCCTGACCCAGTTATCAGAAAGAGTTAATCAAAATTAAAGCAAGAAGAAAATATGAATAATCTATATGCACCCCAAGCCATTAAAAACCAATCAATTGTATGGAAATTCCATAAACAACAAGAACCCATCCAAATTGCCCAAATAAACCTCCAAAGAGCGCAAGCAGCGAATTCTAAATTAGAAATTTTCCTCTCTGAAAACAAAAAAGACAATCTTCTGATCCAAGAGCCGTATTGCGTAAAAGGGAAAGTAGGAGCACTGCCAACTAGCTGGAATATCTTCCAGCACCATATAAAGATCAAACTTCTGTAAGAGCAGCAATAATCTTTTAAAACAAAAACTGGTCTCCAGCAATAATTTACTCATCCACAGACATTGTAACAATAGCTCTCAATTTTGAAAATGGGCAAATACTATTTACATCATTCTATTCCTCTCCATCTGAAGAAATAACAGATAACTTGAACATCCTCACAAACATTCTACAAAGATTTCCAAAATCCCCTCATGTGATTCGGAGAGATTTCAATGCGCATAATCTCATATGGGGTTACCAACCTATGAATGCAATAGATGAAGAGGTAGAAGATTTAATTAACAGTGAGAACCTCACAGTGATTAACAATAATCCATCTGAACCAACATTCCAAACTATCAATGGATCTGGATGGCCAGATATAACGCTCACAAACCAACCGATAGCTCAGTATATCCAGAACTAGACAGTCCACGTAGAAGAGGATATCTCAGACCATAGACTGATTTCGTAGGAAATCTCTTCTCGGTTCAATACGAAGACTACCAAAAGATTCCAAATTACGCAATCAAGAGCACGAAAATTCATCAAGTCCATTACACATGCTATTCAAGAAATACACAATGAAATAAATTGCTCAAAATATAAAGCGCATCTAGATAACATAGTTACAAAACTGCAAAACACAATTCAAAAGCACTGTGAAAGCTCGTTCAAGATGAAATGTCCAAGCGACATCAAACGCGTCAATTGATGGACCAGCGCACTCAGGTGTGAGAGAAACAAGACTAGAGCGTTGAAAAGAAAGATGAAAAAGGCGAGAACTGAGGAAGAAAGGAAGATAGTTCACGAGTTGTATGCAAAACAAAGAGCTATGTAGAAAAGAGAGATTTATAATACAAAATTTAAGTGCTGGAGGAAGTATTTAACCAACAACAAAAATGTGTACGGACCAGTGTAAAAATATGTATCAACAAAGTCTTCCATCCATGTCAAATTGCTATCCTAAACTCCATCAACGAAAACAATTCACAGGAAGATGCAACAACCGAAAGCATCAAGAAAATAATGGATGCTGTATTCCTTCATGATTCCCCAGATGAAGACTCACCACTCCAGAGTATCAGAAGAAACAATACCCACCCTTCAGAAACAAGTAACGATATTCCATTCTCTTCCTTTGAAATTAAAAAAACAATTAAGATTCTACCAAACAAAAAAAGCACCTGGACCGGACGAGATCCATAACCAACTCATCAAGATCCTGCACAAGAACATTCCCCATATACTTCCCAGCCTAATGAATAAATATCTAGAAACAGGCCTCTTTCCAACAAATTTCAAAATCGGCCAGATATTTCTTTTTAATAAAAATGGCCAGAATGCATCGAACTTAAGTTCATATCGTCCAATAAACCTTCTTCCTACAATAGGGAAAGTACTTGAGAGAGCCCTAGCGAACCGTCTCAGGCACCATATAAGGAAGTCCAACACAGCAAGCCTATACCAGTTCGGGTTTCCTCTGAATATGAGCACTATACATGCAATCAATGATGTTCTAGAGCAGATAAGAGGAAATAAACTAAAGAATTTGCACTCGGCTGTACTGTGCCTAGACCTCCAAAAAGCCTTCGATTCCCTCTGGGGACCGGAGGTTCTAGGCACACTGAAAAACATGAACTGTCCAAAAAACATTTACAAAATCTTTCAAGATTACTTCATCAACAGACGCAGCGTCATTATAAGTAACAACCGCGTAGTAGAAAAAGTACAAGTCAGAGGTTGCCCGCAGGGCTCATAACTCCAGAGACGACTTACAACGAAATGTGAACAACACACTAGAAATTTTCGACTCTCTTTGTAAACAACAAAAACTAATAGTTTCTCAAGAAAACTCGCGTCCCTTAATTATCCACAAACCCTCACAAATGATAACAAGACTTCCAAGATTCGAAATAGAAGGAACTAAAATAAAAATAGTTCACTCCCTGAAATACCTGGGTGTCATCATTGATAAAAAACTTCACTTTATAGACCATCTAGACTATATCAAAAGCAAGACCTCCAAAATTACAACCAATCTAAAGCGAATGAACGGAATAGGATGGGGGATGAGCAGACTAATTCAAAACCTCATCTATCATACAGTAATCGAGAAGACTGCCTTATACGGGGCAGCCATATAGGCAGAACCAATGACAAAACGAAAGCAAAAAATGCTTCAAACAATCCAGCGACCCTTCCTTCTCAACTACACCGGAAGCTATAGAACAACATCAATTGCGGCCCTCTTCCAACTCGCTAACAGCATGCCACTTTTTATACGCGCTGAACAAGAATTCCATAAGACAACAGTACTACAACTACGAAAGAAGACCTATTACAAATCATTAGAACTTTTAGCAGAGAAATACGAGACACCGGTACACCCATATGAGCACCACCCAGGAAAGAAAAATAATATCACATTAAGCCGGAAAAAAGAAGTAAACGAAAAGAAATTCCCTCAACTCTATACAGACGATTCCGGCCTAGAAGAAGGTAAAGGCAGCGCAATCAAAATCTACCTGGATCCCAACTCGACAACAGAACAAAGGTTCCACCTAGATCAACAAAATAGTGTATTCCAAGCGGAATCAGTAACGTTCCTCCAAGCAATAAAATACAGCATCACAATTTCCCTAAAAATAGCATATATCTTTACAGACAGTCTTTCAGCGATGCATGCCATCGCAAACCCGCACTACCGATCAAAATTAATCCAAGAGATTACAGAAAGAACTTCAGCATCACAAAATCAACACTTCTTTGTCACTTGGTTGAAGGCACACGCAGGAACAAAAGGCAACGAGGAGGCTGACATCCTAGCCAAAGAAGCAGCTAGTGGTCAAAATGCACAAAACGTATCAGTACCGTGGCCTGGCTCGCACCTTAAAAAAAAATAAGCAACAAATCTAAAACTGAATGGCAGAACTGGTGGGACAACGCCGAACAAGGAAGAAGGACTTATCAATTGTTCCCAAAACTAGACACTGCACCCAGTTTAATAACAAGAGAAATAACGTGGTTCTTATTAGGGCATAGCCCTTTTCCCACCTCATTTTATACAAGGAACTTAGCTATATCAGACCAGTGTGTATGTGGAGGAAGAGGTAGTTCCGAACATTATTTATTTAAATGCTCCCTCACAGCTGAACATCATTTAAAAGTGAAATGAATCAGAAAGTGAAATGACTCCTTTCATAAGATATGCTACCAAGAACAACCATCTCAGAAAAAAAAATCATAAATATAATGAACTTCCTGTCCACAAGAGGCAATGAGTTATGAAACACAGCATAGAATAACATAACATAGCTATTACTTAAAACATTGTATGTAAGCAGACCTGGAGCTCTCCTCCATAGCATGTAAGTGCAAAAGGCACCAACTGTGAAAACATCAATGTATATTTAATGGAAAAAGAATGGCACTACCTACGGTATAGTACCAATACAAAGCATTGCAAGCAACGCCTGGCACGGTCTTCTGTGAGCGCAGTGAGGTGTAATTATCTGGATAATTACACCTCACTGCCTCCATCTGGATTACACCTCACAGTGTGCCTGGACAAAACCCACATTGCCAATGGTTAAACAATGGATGTCCACCACACTTCACCATATCCATATCCATATTTGAAAATATCCCGAAGTAAGATCTCGAGTCGTCATGTAGTTTCACTTAATCTTCCTAATTATTTGTTCCATTATAGGCAATGGATAAATAGGGCATTTAGTAACTCTGCTTTATTTTCGGTAATCCACTGGGAAACGCCCCGCCTTATGATCCATTGGTGGTAGATTTTCTTTCGGCATAGTATTATCGGCCGAGCGTATGGTCTTACTAATAGGAATTACTGCCTTGTTATTTATTATTTCTTGTATATGTTTCCCGATAATTTCGTCTTTGACTTTCGTAGCAGTAGGGCTTTGCTTTACGAGGGGTGTATTTCTTGTGTCTATGTTATGGTTTACTATTTGCGTGTGAGACTAGGGGTATCGTGAAATAAACTAGTAAAACGACTTACCAACTACTCCAGCTTGTATTTCTCTTCAGACTCTAAGTAATTTATCTTAATGGCTGGAGGGTAGATTTCTTTTCCCTCAACTTCCTTCATATCCAGCTGCACCGTATCTCCCTGAAAATTTATTTTTGCCCCCACCCCGCTTTTAAAAAATCCATTCCCCAGATTACTGGAGCTTGTAGAGTTTTCACAACGGAAGAAAAAATATTTTTTTCTGCTCGTACTTGTAATGTGATTTTACCTACACATGTACATTATTTGTCTTGAGCTGCTCTTGATTTTTGCTTCATCAGCCCCAAATATTCTGTACCGTCTAAAATGCTCTCAAAAAATTTTCCGCTAAGAAAGCAGTTGACAGGAATTGTTATCCATAATAGCAACCTAGTAACGTGGCCTCAAGAGAAAGAACAAGCTCTGTTTTACAATCCCCAAACCTCACTTTAAATAAATGAGAACTGAATTCGCATTCTGTCTCGAAAACGGAAAGGGAGAAGTGACAGTACAGATCCAAAACATAAAATAACTGGTTAATCAAATATTCAAATTAAATGAACCCCATAAGCTTGTTCTGACAGTTTCTCCTCCTTAACAAACATCTTTGCCCAGGTTCTTTTTATTTTATTTTTTTATTGGTAACTCAAGACATCATTTCTTGCTTCAGCAATCTCCTTCACATCTAATATGGCGAAATTTTCAAATTTCTTTCGTTGTTCTAGATGTGAAAATTGAAACCACTGACGAATCTCTACTTAAAACGAATATGAATAGCCTTTTAACTTGCGCATACTTTTTTTCTCCCATTCTTGAGTTTCTTTCATATCCCGAGGTGGGTGTATATGCCGAATGTCTTTAAAATCTTTACCCTGAAGAACAGTCTTATTCTAAATTTCTTGCGCCACCGTGGCCAGGCTGTTGAATACTAGTTGTTGCTACGATTCGAACGCAGGCAAACAGGCTGACTGAGGGCTTTGGGGCCTTCGTGGCTTTCTTCAAGTGTAACATTAATGATAGTCAGCTTTCCCTTAGGAAGTTCTCCAGGAAGGTAGCCCTCGTCTTGGGCAGATAGCCCTTGTATGCTTTGCCATTTTCATATAACCTAACATAATCTTATTCTAAATTTCCATGGTGTAAAAGTTTGCTGTATAATATTGATATTTGGAAGATATTCTTCATATTCTGCTCTAAAGTATTCTCCATTTTAAGCCACTTCTAAAGCGCTTAATACAACATGCAACAACTCATTTAGTTTCTAAATGTGATGTTCTTAACGATTTTCTATTACGCAGTTTCTGTTAGCAGCAAAATGTTTGGCCTAACCTCTCCTTGGCACACAGCTTTTTAATGTAACATTCTTGTACATCTTCTAACATATTTTTAATACTCTGACACATTCTCTGGGCATCATAATCCGTTTCCGACTCACACGTACTTAAGAAATGCAGAATGCATAACCGTAAGTTAACAGAATAATAATAATAATAATAATAATAATAATAATAAACTATTATTTTTCTTAGTATAAACTTTATTTATACCTCTTACCTTTCTTCTAACAGTTTATTAAATTAATGCAAAATACAAAAACAGCATTCTGCAATATTTTAATAAATTCTTAACACTTTTAATAAATTCTTAACAGCACTTAAAATATAAACAGTTAAAATTAGCTTATTCACACGGCAATGATATTATTCCACAATTTTATAACAGCTCTATACTTTTTGTTGGATATTTAAAAATTATACTGAAACTTTCAGAAAAATTCTTCTCTGTTCGGAGTTTTTAAGCTAGATTTAAGTAAATGATGTAAATGAATAAATAACAATTATTCTCTAAAATTGTAAAAGCTAATAAAATTTAAAAAAAAATACATAAATACAGTTCAGTTTCGAAAGATTTGTTCTTTCGAAAGAAATGTTTTTTCAAATTTATTTATAATTTATCCGCAACGTTTTCTTGTTCAGGTTGTATTTCTTTCCTTCTAAAACGAAGTACACATAACCGCACAGCACAGCCTGCAGCCTGCAATAAAAGTTTTGACAATCAGATAAATACGGTATATAATAAAATTTTCAACATTTATAGACATTCCACTTTGTGAAAATAGTTTTTAGTCTATGCATATGAGCATTATTACTCTACGGTCAAAGTTAATACCAATCTGACTAATGTTTGGTTAATTTACATTAAAATGAATTTAATGTTGCTTTGGTTAATATACAGCGTGTTTCAGAGATCATGGGACAAACTTGGAAAGGCGGTGGAGCGTACTAAAACATGCATTTTTTTATAGGAATGTAGGGTGTAAAGTGACGGGTTAAGGCAGGAACGCAAAGAAACGACACGAGAGGAAAATGTGTTTATGTAAAAAATCAACGCAAAGTGCTTCTTTGCAACAATACAGTATTCACAATAAATGTTCAAAATTGCGACCACCAGCAGTAATACATGCTTGGCAACGTCGCAGAAGGGATTGACGAACATTTTGAAAAACGACAGGCATTTCGCGCACGCTTGCAGCCGCAATGGATAGTCGTGCAGCAAGGTCCTCCAGCGAGTCAACGGGAGTCTCGTAAATGATGCTCTTCAGATGGCCCCATAAAAAAAATCCAAGCTGGATAAATCTGGCGAACGGGGTGGCCGTCGCAGGGGCCCACCACGGCAAATCCATCGGCCCGGAAATGTCCCATCCAAGTAATTGCAGACCCGCAAGTGGTTATGGGCTGGTGCACCATCATGCTGGAACCACATGCGATCACGAACGTCACACATGTCAGCTTTTTCCCTGTGCGTAAACTCACCCATCACGCTCGACACCAGAGTTGCGAATGATTCTCTGATGCATCGGATCGTGGTTTGTTCGGCTCACTACCGCCCTCTATCGCTGCATTGCCAGCCAATCACAGCTGTAGTTCCTATTACTGTTGGTGTTCCCTTTTTTCAACATTTATTGTGAATACTGTATTGCTGCAAAGAAGCACTTTGCGTTGATTTTCTACATAAACACATTTTCCTCTCGTGTCGCGTTTTTTGCGTTCATGCTTAACCCGTCACTTTAGACCCTACATTCCTATACAAAAAATGCTTGTTTTAATAAGCTTCACCACCCCCTCCAAGTTTGTCCCATAATCTCTGAAACACCCTATATGTATATAATATATATATATATATAATGTCAGTGTATAGAGATCTGTCTTATTTCAATATTATTAAAAGTACTTTTGATAATTGTCTATTCCTATTTACCACGGAGCTGAGAAATGACGTCAAGGAGATCTTTTATGTGAGGAAGCAGCCATAACTGACGAACGACATATAGACATACCAAGCTGACGATTTACGTTTCTCGTGAAAGTGTTCTGTAGACTTGTCTATTTGCCATGAATGTCGTTCGATGCCGGCTGTTTCCCCGGCTAGTCTATGTCGTGTTTTGTCATATGTTTCCTATGGGAGTGCATACGGTTGCCAAGTTGATCAAGCCAAAGAACTTCCAGAAAGTTCTTTAGAAATTCTTTGCCAAGAGTGTTGGAATGTCGCGGTTTCGTCTCGAACAAAAGCTCCTGCAAAAACGAGTGAAGATTTCAACAAGAATTCCAGCATGCGTATAAGGTATTTCTTTCTTGTTTCCGCATGCCTTCGTGGTGTAACTCGTCCGGCTAGCAGTCGGGAGGTCCAGTGTTCGAATCTCGTTGATAGTAAAGTCGATTTATTACGTTTCCTGTCTCAAAAATTCTAGATGTCTCTACAAGTGGCGTCCGAACTAAAGGGTGGATGATAATTCGTCACCACTAGAATTTGGCAATTGGATCCCCTCATGTCCAGACCCTTTTCAAAGAGAGGAAGTATACAAGTTGTTTATTTCCTCCTTTCCTCGTGCCTTTGTGGTGTAACTGGATAACCCGTCCGGCTAGCATAGAGAGGTCCGATGATCGAATCCCCGGTGAAGACCTTGCGGATTTCTGCGATTTCCTGGCTTCGAAAAATTCTAAAAAGGCACTGCAAGTGGCTCCCCGAACTGGGATAGTGGACGATAATTCGTCGTCACCACGAATTGATGACTGGGTCCCCTCCTCCCAAAGAGAGGTCCCCTCCTCTCTTTAAAACAGAGAGTACATAAGACATTTTCTCCCTCCTTACCGCTTGCATTCTAGTGTAATTGGAAAGCACGTCTGAATAGCATACTAGGAAGGTCCGGTGTTCGAATCCCGGCGAAGGCTTTACCATTTTTCACGTCTTCTGTTTTGTTATAACCTCATGACTCTACAGACTAGTATAAAAAGTTTGAATAATAACTAGAAACAATATCATTTCTTGTTATACGTGTTTCAGTTATCACAAATACTTTCATAATTTTGCGGCTACATTTAAAGTTCGGTCAACAAGATGCAGTTATCCAATACCAAATGAATGTATTTAAGTGATGAGTACTTTTGCATTTACGCGATGAATGAATAACATAACTTCGTATCACAGGTTTCTTATGTCTAATTCAAATGTATTGCAACATGCATTAAAACCCGCACACACGGAAAACTGTAGAGCAGTGGTTCGAAACCTATTTTGCTCCATGCACCCCTTTCGCCATTGCTTCTCCTTCATTTTCCAAACTCGAAAAATACATTGTAGAGACATAAGATTATTTGAAGCAGGAGATGTGAAAAATGTGCAATGACCTCGCCGAGACTCGAACCTGGACCTCTCGAAATATGCGCCAAGTGTGCTACCCTTACACCACGAAGGCATGAAGAAAGGCGGGAGAAAATACCTTACACGTATATATAGATTATTTTTAACGTATATTTTTATGAATTAAGCAACAAAAAGTATCGAAAATATTGATAAATACCAAAACTTTAGTTTTTCATATTCATACCCTAAAACTAAATATTTAACAGGAAAATAAATGTGTAACCACATTTCTCCCCGAAACTATGAAATCCCCCCTCCAAAGGTGGGAATTAAGAGTTTCAGAGTGAAAGTTCTTAGCAAGCGTTCCCCTTGGTTCAGAACCCTTTCTGTAGAAACTTTCTGTTGAGAACCCTTTCTTTCTTGGAAATGAGAGGGCGGATATTCTAGCTAAGGAAGCGGCTCTGGGTGAAGGTGATTGCCTCGACGTTATACCCTCTAGACGCATTACGGTTACAAGACTGAAATCCATTTTATTTAAAAATTGGGCCAATGATTGGGATAATTCTACAAAAAAGATTGGATTTTTAGCGGATTTTAAGGTTTTTAACAAAATGAATCTTAGTTGTGATAGTGATTTTAATCAGATTTTAACAGGACATAGACGTTTCCCTTACTATTTGAAACGATTTGGAATTCAAGAATCCGATTTGGCCTCCATTGTAATAAAACAGGAGATTCTAAGCATTTCATAGAAGATTGTGCACTCACTGAGAATTTAAGAAAATTGTATGCTATTCCTCTATTTGGTAACCAGAAGAAACTTGCTGTAAAAAAGAAGATCGCGGAAAAATTGATGGAAGTAATTAATACAAATAGAGACCAGATAAGCATAGGTTAGGGGATGAAGTTTCTATGGTGGTGTGCGTATATGAGTTTGTTCTTTTATGTGACGTTTATTTTGTTTATAACAATTACTTTTATTTTTTTATGTTCGCTTGTGTTGATGTCTGGGTCTGGAGGTTTTTCTTCCAGTCGTTGTTACTATTTTGCTCTGTTTCAATTTTTTTTTGGTTGCTCTGTGCCTGGACTTGGTCTTTTGGTGATTTTTTTATTTGCTAGTTTAAATTTTCTTTTGCATTTCGTGTTAGTTTTGCTGGGATACAGCCGGGTTGCTGGGTGACCGTTTATTGTCAAACGGGCCGGTCCTGCTATGTCATTGTGGCCAGCGTATGCTGGCTAGGTGGACTGATGCTGCGCCCCTTTTCAACCAACCAACCCTTTCTGTAGAGTCATTTAGATTTATTTTGGAGCAGGAAACATGGCAAATTAGCAATGCACTCACCCGGATTTCACTTTCGGACCTCCTGATTGCTAGCCGGACGTGCTTCCTTACACAATGAAGTTGTAAGGTAAGGAAGGAAACAAATTCTTACAACATTATTAAATTTCAGTTTGATTTTTAGTTGTAGCTATGAAAATGATACTCTACCAAGGTTCAAGGTTCTAATAGGTTCTAAAATTTCTATTAATTAACATTCTAAAATTTAGAATGTCGAATAAACCTTATACAGGCAAAATAGTTAGTTCTATAAAACAATTTCCTTCATTAAATACTCACACATAGATATGTGTACGCAGATGCACATCACGCACTCTCATGTATTAGATAAATTGTTTGACTAATGGTGGAGCACATTTAGCCTATCTGCTTAAGGAAAAAGACAATTTCTCGGAAGATTTTTTAAGAAAATTGAATCATAACCACGTTAAACACGCGGAAAACCACGTAAAATACTTACGTAAGAGATTAAAAAAAATTGGTAAAACCTCATGCAGTTTGCACACTGAACCGCCGGAAATACACTGCTGGCCACCGTAAATGCAACACCCTGAAGGAAGCATGTAAATAACATGAAATTTACAACATTCATTAGCGGAAGTGAGATATGCAAATGATTAGAATTTCATCGCAGACGCACATCAAGCGCGCCTCTGGCGCCACTTCAAAGCGCTATTTAAAGCTTGGAGTTTTAAACGATTTCAAGTTCGGCAATTGTGTTTTTCTTGTGGTTTTTTTCAAAAAAAAATCATTTATGCCTCGTAGTAAACAGCGATCATCGTTTGATCAAGTATCCGAGTTCGACACAGGAAGGATAGTGGCCTACCGAGAGTGTGGATTTTCAGGGAAATCGGTAGTCGTGTTGGACGAAACCAAACAACTGTAATGCGAATATGTGACCGTTGGATGCAGGAGGGTACGACGAACCAACGTGTTCGATCGTATGCACCTCAGTGCATCACTTCACGTGATGACAGGAACATTATGTGCATGGCAGTCACGGATCGCTCAGTCACATCACGAACCATAGCACAGCACATTCAGTCTGTAATGCATCATCCAAGACAGACGTCTCCGCCGCCATTGGTGCGATGAAAGAAGGATATGGACAGCAGAATAGAATGAAATTGTCTTTACTGACGAGTCACTCTTCCGTCTGCAACACCACGATGGTCGGATTCGAGTCTGGAGACACCTTGGAGAGAGGATGCTGAACAGCTGAGTTATGCACCGCCACACTGGTCCTTCACCGGGTATTATGGTACGGGGAAGTTTTGGATATCACTCTCGCACTCCTCTAGTACGCATTGCCGGTACTTTAAACATACAGCTCTACATCTCCGAGGTGTTGGAGCCAGTTGTCCTTCCTGACCTTCAGGGCTTGCCCACAGCCATATTTCAACAGGATAATGAGCGATCACACGTGGCACACATTGTCCAAGGTTTCTTCGTCAATCGCCAAATTGAATTGCTTCCCTGGCTGGCACGCTTTCCGGATCTTTCGTCGATAGAAAACATGTGGTCCAAGGTTGCTGAACGATTGACCCAGATTACATCTTAAGCTGCCACACCAGATCAACTTTGGCAACGTGTGGAAGCTCCTTGGTCTGCTGTACTCCAAGAACACATCCAAAGTCTCTTTGAATCAACGCCGAGGCGTGTGGCAGCGGTGATCTCCAACAATGGCAGCTACTTTGGCTACTGATTCTGGAAGGAACCGCAATTCACAGAAGTCTATTAATTTAATCATGTGGTACTTGGTCAACATATTATCTACTAAATAAATTTTGTTGTGATATCGCTTGTCTTTCTTAGTGTTGCAATTTGGGTGGCCAGCAGCAGTGTGGAACCTAAGCGGAATTCTGTGTTTCACAGTTATTGCCACGCAGCTAATGGTCGGCCTCGAAGAGTCATTCTATGTAAATTTATATCATTTAAACTGTAATATTCAGCAACAATTTGCTTGAATTTAATTGTGTTGTGGCAAGAATCGAAAATGGAGAGAGATAGTAGCTGAATTCAGCCATTTGAAGTTCTCTCTTCATCTCAGAAATTTCCTCTATTTCTGAGAAGCTTTAAATAATTTGTTAATCATAATTTATACAGCAATTTAAGCACATTAAATTAAAATTGAATTAAAAGGATTTTTTTTTATTTAAAAATTATTTTTAGGAATTTTTACGTGACAGGCGATTTAAAAATAATTTTAAGAGATACTAAAGAAGTAATTTTTAAATTCAATTAACGTCCTGGTTCCTTGTTTCATAAGAGATTTCTCTATGAAACTGATCTGGGACTAACTTTGTCAAAACGTGCCTAATTAAAACGGTAACATATGATTGTAGAAAGGATATAGAGGGTTAATTGGTTATCTTATTATGGTAAGCACGTGAGGGTTCTTGACTCAAAAAGGAGAGCTTTGGTAAGGAATGTGCTTCGTATTCTTGTTACACATAGGGAAAACTGCAAAGATCTCAGGCAATTAACACATTCACTGGGAATAAAATGAGTAAATTACTAATGCTTTGGTGGCTCAGCTATTGGTGGGCAGTGTGATAAGAATAAAATATAGAGAAAAAGAAACTACTATACTACTGTTAATAATTTCTTAGAACTTGTGCAGCTGGAGAATAAAAAGGGGATGGAGATAATTGCAGTTTGATTTTCCAGCTTCAGAATAACGCTTGAAGGTTGATATAAACTTAAGAAAAAATTAGTTTTTCTAATTATGTGAAACATTTATTCGTAATTGCATATAATTATTCACCATTTGCAACATACTTCAGCGAACAGGTAATACATTTGGCCCTTGCCAGGACACGAATCTGGACCTCTCGAACACGCGCCGAGTGTGCTACCGTTGCCCCAAGAAGGTATGCTAGGAGGAGGGAGAAAATACTTTATATGTTCACCCTTTTAAAGGGTGACTAGAGATTAGGGAACCTAGTCGGTAAATACTGGTGGTAGGGAATTATCGGCTACCACTTTTAGTTCGGCTATACGTTGTAGAGTCATTAAGTTTTTTTGAAGCAGGGGAGGTGAAAAATGTGCAATGTCGTCGCCGGGACTCGAATCTGGACCTCTCTAATACGCGCCGCGTATGCTTCCAATTACACCACGATGGCATGCTGGAAGGAAGGAGAAAATACGTTATACGTCATGGGTTATATTTACAGCGTTGAGGCTTTTCTGTTATCCCTTATTTCAGCTTGACCAACGCATGATTCAACCACATTCTCAGTCGTTAAAAAGCATAGAAATAGAAGAGATAAATTCTTGTAGTAAAATTTCTGTTAAACGAGAAAATCAGTTTTCTGTTTTGTAGGCTTATACAGATTAGATTTCAGAATTTAGTTGCTTGAATGACAAGAAAAAATTCCGCGCTTCGCTGAAACGACATATTTACTTTTAAGCAAAAATCGATTAATAGTAGTAATAATGCAAAATTTTTCATTGTTCGTATTTTTCATTATAGTTGCTCTTCATGTCACATGCTCTTCCAACAATATCCGTTATAACTTCATATCAATTTTCGTTTCATATTTCCTGTACTTTTCTAAGATAGCCTATGAATTTTCATATCTAAATCTTGTTTTCTTCAAATGGCAGTATATAAGACTATTGAAATTACACTAGATTTATTTCTTTTTATATCTTGAAAGACACACATCCGTCTATTCAAACAAATTTTATAAACTGTTTTTGTTTTTCATTAATATTTTCAATAATAAATGGCATCTGACTTACCATAACAAGTTCCATCGCAACCACAAAGTAAGTTGAACGTTTATATCCAAAATTATCTACTAAAATTCCTCCTACAGAAGGGCCAATAAATGCTCTAGATTTAAAAAAAAATAAAATAAAAATTACCACCTGCTGCATTTATAATTATTAAATTTTAATATCAAATGTGGCTAGTAGCTTACATCCAATTTTTAACTAACTTAAATGTTCTAAAATGTGAGAAATTTACCCAAAACATGACGCTGAGAAAAGCACTCCAGAGATTATACCGTACGTACCAACAATTTCAACATTACTGCTTTGTCATTATAGTAAGCAGTTAACATATTACTTCGTTAATATTTATTGCATAATAATAGCTATGCTTGGCTATGGAGACAGAAATCACACTTCTAAGAAACTATTTTCAATAAAATTTTATTTATTTAAATATTTATTTTGCACGCAGGTAGCAAAATACATTGCCATTCGGTTTGGGGGGAAATATTATGCAGAACAAATCGATACATATTATTTTAATATGTAAATTTCAATATACATATTAAAATAAATATTTAAATAAGTATTATTTAATAAATGCCTTTCATATATTAGTTTCCCAAAGGTTAATTTGCTCTTTTACAAATGATCTTACTAAAAATATTGAAACTGATTATTCCACCCTCTCCTCAGTAAATTTACTTGAGAAAGTTCTGCATTTTATTTTTGCTTGATTTTATTTAATGAATAACTATGAGCTGTTTCTGCTCATAGTTATTCATTAAGCATTGAGCTTTAAATATACTGGTAAAATAAATTAAGAGAATTTGCATATTTTATCGAATTGCATGAAAAGAACTGAACTGAAAGAAAAACCACTGCTTCTAGATAAAAATGCAAATCTTGTACGGCAAATACGTAAGCGTTCACGTGTATGTAGGCGAAGCCAGCAGAAAAACAGGCTTTACAAGAGCGTGGAGGGTAAGACGAATTCTGTTCGCTAGTACACTTTGGCGAATTTCTTGGTGTTATCTTGCAGCAATCGGTTAAATTCACATCGGAACAGTAAAAATGAGTAACTACCAACGTTGAGATGACGGAATGAGGTGGAGAATTGTGGGAAGGCTAGAGGCAGGCCAATCGCAAGTCCAGATATGCAGAGAGTTTAATTTAATATCCAGCGTAGTGTATAACCTGCGGAAACAGTTCCAGGTTACTGGATCCATCGAGAGAAAGCCTGGACAAAGTCGTCCGAGAGCCACAACGGCCAGAGAAGATCGCTATTTGTCCATCTTAGCGAGGCGTAACAGAGAGGCTTGAGCTTCTCAGCTCTCTCGGGACCTGTATGCAGCCGCAGGAACTCGTGTAACAAGGGGGACTGTTTCCAAAAGACTGCATGAGAGAGGGTTGTTTGCCAGAAGACCGTCTGTTTGCGTCCCTCTCACGTCTACGGACAGGAAAGTCCGATTAGCATGGTGCAGGCAGCATAGTGATTGGAGTACGAAGCAATGGGCGACCGTTATGTTCACCGACGAGTCCCGTTTTAGCCTAAACACCGATTCTCGCCGTACTTTCATATGGAGAGAGTCAGGGACCCGCTACCTACACTCCAATGTCCTCGAAATCAATAATTATTACGATGGCGGTGTAATGGTCTGGGCAGGCATTATGTTGGATGGCCGCACACCTCTCCACGTCTTTGACAGAGGCTCTGAGACTGGTATGAGGTATAGGGATGAGGTCTTGGAGCCCTATGTTCGCCTTTTCCGGGGTGCAGTGGGCTCTGAGTTCATCTTACAGGACCCTAACGCGAGGCTACACAGAGCTTTTCTGGTCGACGAATTTCTCGAGAATGAGAATATTCGCCAGAGGGATTGGCCTGCCAGGTCTCCATACCTCAACCCGATAGAGCATGTCTGTGACGCTCTGGGGAGTGCAATTGCAACTCGCAACCCCCCTCCGAGAACCATCCAGGAACTGAAAACAGCGTTGCTGAATGAGTGGGACCAACTGCCACAGGCGCTGATAAACTGCCTTATTTCCAGTATGACATCACGCTGCGAGCCCTGTATGGCTGTAAGAGAGGACCATACACCCTATTAACTCATTTCTTTTGTGTCTTCTGCAAGCGCTGTTTCAGACCTTAAGACTTCCATGAGTGTTACACACGAACATATGTGTCTATTATAACTGTTATTTTGTTTGTATTATATCAACCTACATTCACACCAAATTGTATTAAAATCTGTCCAGTAGTTCTGGAGATCGTACATCAAATATGAAAATTCTCTTAATTTATTTCTCCAGTGTAAAAGAGTTTTTCATGGAGATTACTATCTAATAAATTTTGAAATCTGTTTCTATTCAAGAAGCAATACTTTCAAACTTTCGGCATTGTTTAGTATTTTTGTAGAGAATCTGAAATTGAATCTTAAAAATAGCTTAGCACGTACTTATTTACTCATATTTTGCTCTTTTCTATATTACTCAAATTGCTAGGCTGAACTAGATAGGAGTTCTTTATAGTACATTTTAGGAAACATTCTTCCTCTTTGCAAAATTTGTAGTCAGGCTCTGTCTTTATTGAAACGCTCCAATACTATGAACTATAGTTCATTCCACCACACACTGATACTCGAAGAAATTAATTTTTTAAAAATATTTGTATGATACACAACTAGTTTTCATGTATGAAATCCTTTTTTCCTTTAGTTCTGGATCGATATACCAAACCCCATCTTACGATTTACGTAACTAAAACTATTTTTTGTTCTAATTTATTATTTGTAAATATATTAGAAAACATGTAATACAGTGGTATTACTTACACTGTATGCTTCATGCCATGTGTAAAGCTGCAGACTATCTTCATTGCCATTCCTAAACCCAGTAGGAATTGTGCCACTATTACGACTGATAGATACCTAGAAGGAGGAAAAAGGAAAATATATTTCAATATTTCGTTATTTCACTCAACTAACGAGCCAAACACAAGGAGGTTAGAATAATGAAAAGCGTACTGAACTTATCCCACTATCCGAAAATTAAATGTATTTGATCAGTCATTTCTTTCAGCAAAATGTGTCTGAAACCCTATGCATGTGCTTGTATTTATATATTTATTTAAATTTATAAGTATTGATTAGTAAACAATAACTACGGAAATTTGCAATAAAAGACACAAGTGTTTTTAATTTTTTTGATAGAATAAAAGTATACGTAACTTACCATATAAGAGAAATTATTATGAAATTTTAGCGCAGTGTATGTAAATTCCAGTTTCTTAAATAACGTTTATACGCAGATGAAAGACTTATTTAATTTTCTGTTTGTTAGCAGTTACTTTTAGATTATTTTCTTTAAAAAGTTTACAAAAAAAAATATTACGATTTGTTCAAAAAATTATCATAATTTATAGCAAATTCTAACTGACATTTTAGATGAACAACAGTTAAAGGAACTGCAAAAGTAAAATTGAGAAAAAAAAAGTAAAACTTTTATAATACACTTTTGTGCATTTTTTATTTTATAATTTACCTAAAAACGTCTAAATCTTTCGGTGTGTTTTCAAAACGTTAGTAAGAGGTTAGTACTGAAACAAATTATACTGATTCTTATCATTTAATACTACACCAGTTATGTTAGTCATTAGTCTGTGAAATTTCAACGCACTGGAATTAAAGAGCAACAACAAAATTTCAGTTTACGTGTTTTTATGAAGCATATCATTGCAACATGTTTGCAATTCAAATGATTTAAAAATTGTTGCACTAAAATATATACTTTTATTGGCTTATTTGTTTTTAGTTTTAATGAATAAACAATAATATTAAAGAATTTAACATTTGCCATTGTTAACTACTAAAATTATAATATTCTGCAACACTTCATGAACACAACACTTTTTAATTTCTTGAGAAAATAAACTTTTTAAATTTTACAGAATCACGCGTTTTTAAATATATAACCTTTAAATTTGTATTGTTCAAACACAAGGAAAATACTACATCGTGTTGTTTCATGAATGATCAAATTCAAAATGAAAATGTTAAGAAGAAACTGTAATGACTCTTTTTAGGGTAGTTCAGTGAATCTGTATTATGTATGTCATATAGCAGCAAAAATAAAAATATTTTCACATAGCAAAAGTTATCAATATGGAACATAGCAAAATGAAAGTCATGAATTCTTTTTGCCTGCCATATACTTCTTTTTTTTGTTCTATTTTGCTTGTCTAAACAGTGCGTAAAAAATTCGATAACAGGAAAAAAAGAGTAATAATGAAGTAGGCAGCGCGTTAAATGTAACACAATATAGGACTTTTAGCTGGTAATAAAGATTATTTATCCCAGATTTTACCTATTATAAATTTGACTGATCCAGTTCACTTTTGAAATTGAATCTGATAATACCCTTCCCTTTCTTGATATACTTATAGTTCGCAATTTCAGCCCTACTGTTTACCGTAAACCCTTTTCAGTTCGTTTACCGTCCCATGCTAAGTCCGGCCAAGCAAAAAATGGCATCTTTTAACTATTACGTATTTCACACTCTCCAAGTTTGTTCCTCAGAACCTTACTAATTAATGATCTCAGTTATCTGAGTTCATTATGATTGACCGAGGATTTTCTCCCGTGTCACTGATAAAGCTTTAAACAATTTTCAGCTTACCTTATTCCTTTAGAAGTAACATTAAAAATCTTGTCGTTCTTCCATTTCATACTTCTGTCAATTATAAAATTGTACGGATTCCCCAGAAGTTCAGTTTTCCCGTCATTTTCTCGCCTGTCAATAAAATCCATGGTTCAATTTTTAAAGATTCTATTTCTGACTTTAATTCTTGGGGAATTTATAGCATATCTTTTCAGTGTGGCTTGAGATCTATCAGCCAAACTAAAAGAGCGTTAAAGTTTCGTATCAAGAAGCTGGAATCCCATGTCCGAAAAGGCGACACTAACAAGTGTTCAATAGATTATTATAGTTAGAAATTGAATCATAAATTTGACTTTGGGTCTGCAAAAAATATTCAAAAAGCCTCTTCAATTGGTGAACTGGGTTTTCTTGAAGCTTTTCACATTTACAAAGATTTATCTTGTTTAGTTAATGACTTTAAGTCAAATCCGGCCCTTCCTAACGCTTTTAAAATTCTATTAACTTAATTTTTCAATTTCGTTACTATTTTTACCGAAAGATGGCACTACCTTCTCGTTGGCTTTAGTACCGTAGGGTATAAATACGACAGCTGCTGCTTTCCAGTCTTCCAGATTTCTTTGCTTCGGATAAAGTGGGACCTGTACCTGTTTGCCCTCGAAATCGATTGAGATCTTGTTTAAATCTACGCCAACCACAAGATTGTTGCTTTGCAAATGTTACGTATAACACTTCAATATGGAAAGCAATATCTTGAAGTGGTACAATAGATTTGACTCATATTCAGTACAGTGATGTGCTGAACCATTTGATATTTCCTGTTCCTTCCAAAGAAAAAAAAATCATTTGGATTTCGTGGATGTTGTTTTGCATGTAATTAACTTATCCCTGATAAAAAATTCAGAAGCCCGAATGCGACACAGTTTGATCATAGAATCATATAAAAATATAATTTTCTGTATTTTTACTAAAAGGCGTCACGTGGCCAAACTGTTGCTGTCTGAAAGATTGCTCTATTTGATTCTTTTCTTAGGGGTCTAGAAACTAAAACCAGTCTGTTTAGAGCAATGTTTCCAAAGCTTTAATTTTTTTTTAGCCACATAACGAAGAATAAGGAATAAATTTAAAATCGTGAACCAATATATGTTGCAAAACGGACGCCATTTTACATTCATGTAAATCTTTTGTGTAAAAACTGTACCATCAAAAGTAATGTAATGTATCATTAGTGGTAAATGTATCATAGTTTGAGAAACTAAGGATATTCAGTTGTTCATTCCTTTTTAGACAAAAATATCTAGATTTTTG
This sequence comes from Stegodyphus mimosarum, assembly GCA_000611955.2. Classification (NCBI taxonomy): domain Eukaryota; kingdom Metazoa; phylum Arthropoda; class Arachnida; order Araneae; family Eresidae; genus Stegodyphus; species Stegodyphus mimosarum. The sequence continues at coordinate 29,306 of KK117167.1, forward strand.
ACATTAATTCTGAGTTTATTCCGCAATAATGAATTGGATGTCTGTGAGCTGATGTATATATTTGCTTTCATTGCAGTTTTCTTGCAGTGTAAACAAGCAATATTGTATGCATATTATTTCTACCATAATTCTGGGTATTCCAAAATTTATGTTTTAGATTTCGAACTGAAAATTTTTCATTTTCTATCACAATAATTATATTTTTGCCAGTTAGGTAACTTTTTAAATTCGCTGAATCTCCATTATAAGAATTTGAAGTAATGTAAGCACCAATTATTTTATTTATTTATTTATTGTTTTCCGCAAAAAGTAAGAAGCAGTTTAAATAAAATAATTTAAACAACAAAACAGGCCTCCGTCAACAGCGCGCTAAGATATTCTTTCTTATCTGTGGTTAAATAAAGTACTTTGAAGTGCTTTTACTTAGTGCTTACGATAGATCTGTAGCCAGGAAAACCTCATGCTATATCAAATTCGTATTTTTTTCGCCTACAAATGCATGAATTTCAATTAATTTTAACAATAACAAATCTTTTATCAACATCCTATGTGATCTCCATTAGTCAGTGAAAACTGCTCTGAACACTCTTTTGCTCTACACAAAAATCTAGCCTATTCCCATCGGATCCAGTTTTTCGTTCCAGCACACAGTAAAGGTAGATAATTTCTGCTACGAATTATTTTTTTTCCTTAAATGTAAATTTTAAGTTACTTTTCATTAAATTAAAGGTACCTGGACATGAATGAAATGTTACTACAGAAAAACTTCCATCAGCGATCACTTCTGAAACCGACCAGTAGTAGATAGTAGAAGTAATGATTAGAGTAATGATAGTAGAAGATAGTAGATAGTAGAAGTAATGATAGTAATGATTAGATCATCTACGATCATCACTTATATCTGAAGTGACCACTTCCACAGAACACTGAAATCGTCTAGAACTGCGGGTGGTTATTTTAGGACATTTCGCTGCATCTGGCAACACAATGAGAAACAAAGTACACTTACGTTGGAAAATGCAAGAAAGGCACTGGTCCTACCACAATGAAGCAAACTGTGAACATCATACAACCGACAAGTGTCAAATATTGTGCATTTTTCTAAAAAAAAAAGAGTTTTATTATTAAAAACACAGTTATGATTGTTTTTAAATACAAATCTTTATTTAAATAAAAAGAAATAATGTATTGTAATATCTTTATAAATTTAATCATCGAAATATTAGAAACAGTTTAGAAACGGAAATAGGCTAGGCACTTTAATGTAAATACCTTTAAACCGGTATATCGTTTTCTCAATAAATCGCTAAAAATAGCCTAGTTTTTAAAGGTCAGTGAGCTTTATTTTACTGGTAATACGATTAAAAACATATGTTAATATAATCCGTATATATCTTTCTGATTCTGCCGCCGGTGTATTAAAGAAACTGATAAATTAAAAAAAAATCTGACATAAATTTTACATGGATGAAGTTACATGTTTCTCTGATTTAAAATAATGCTTTTTTTTTAGTTTATTGTTTCTTTTAATCGTTTCGAATTTATTTTAAATTTAGTGTTAATTTTCTCATTTTCATTTAATTTTTATGATATTTTAATTCATCATTTATTTAATTATTATTAAATTAATTTATTAATACTTTATGCCTTTATAATTTATATAATTATTGGTTATTTCTTGTTTTATCTATTATTTTATTTATTAATTTTGTTCCCGTTCTTGACGGCATTCTGCAAAGTTCCAATATTTACTGTTCTAGAAATTAAGCCGTAGCTGTAGTATTAGGACATGCTTAGAGATTTTCACATACGAATTAAAAAGAATAGATCTTCACTACAATAAGCAAGTGAAAATATTTGTAAAACTGTATAAAGATTTGATTAAAAAGTAATGCATTATCCAATCGATTTACAATTAATACGTATGCCTTCATAAAACAAGAACTGCCTTCAGAAACCTTCATCAGACCGCTAATTGCAGAATAGAAAAAATATATAAAATTAATAAATATAAGTAAGCGTAGAAAAAGTGTACACACCGTTTAACATGTGTGTTTGTTATTGCTCAGAATAATTTTATAAACTGTAATTAAAAAACCATATAAATGCCACATAAAGGGAACAGCGATTTCTCAGTTTATTTCAATTAAAACGCACAGTCGGAAGTCACAAAAAGCCAAAGCACAAGGGATAAAAAAATAAAAATCCCTTCTTCCAAACAGAATGTGTCTTGAAAGCTATGAAAAAGCTTGATTATAATGATAATTTACGAGTTTTCTGAATGTAAACAACTTCCCATTTTCTAAATTAGTTTTTCCCGAAATTTAATTAAATATATTTAACACTAATCCTATAAATTATTTTTGTTGAATGATCTCTATCTTCCCCTTAAGAATGAAGATAAACGTTTTCGTAAATTTCTACAGTGTAAAAATTTCAGTGATCTTCGAAACAAAATTGAATCGTTAATTTTGCCAACATCAGCGTTAAATATACCAGTATTTAACTTGTGGGGTTTCACTTATTTCATTCAGTGTTCAATCCTTGAACCACACAAACACTAATAAACGAATAATCGCTTAAATGTGTGAATAGAGACGTAAGACTTACGAAGGGTTAACTACCCTTTATTCCTGAGAATAAATATAATACAATCAACTCCTAACTCGGAGTGTACAAAGCCTCCACTTGGGCTTGAACTTAAATGAATATAAAAACTAAATCTAACTGAAAGATATAGCCGAAGCTATCAAGATTCTAAGTAGTTGGCCCCTAAATCTTAATTAAGTTGGCGAAGCCGAACAAGGGCCTAAAGTATGGCCGAGCGTAGCAATAGCTTAGAGAGATGTAGCCAAAAGGCAAACGCGCGCTTGTCAGGAACTCAGGCTCTCTCTCGAAGTCGGTGAAACATCGACTTAAATACTACTCTTTACTCATTTGCATTAATTGCGTTTCTGAAATTACATTCTGGTAGGAAATCGTAAGCTGAAACTAGAAATAATAGGAAAGATGCATAAACTTAAAATAACTGTTAATAAAATTAGGTTGAACCTTACAAACTTTTACCTGGCTTTAAGATGAAATAACATTTGATTGATATAATTTATTTACTGATTATGCTTGAAAACATAATATAGTGAAATCTGCATCAATCAAGCAAAATTGAATTATGATTTTAAATTTGGTGAATATGTGCATAGCATTATTTTACAAATTACACGATATCTAACGATATATTAATACGTAAATACGATATATGGCCAGCTTTTGAATACATGTAATTCAAACTTCCATTCACTATTATAAAGTTTTAAAAATTTAGTGTTCAGCTACATGTCCTTCATAAAAAGTCAGGATATACCCCTGAATTAAGGTCATCCTCATTCTAGATATCTGGAGCTTCAGTTATCAGGATCGATTGTTATTCTTTATATATCAAATAAAAGTTAAAATTATTGATTTACTTATTTCTTAAATGTGAATTCAAGTTATATTAAAACAATGCCGTGCAGTACATTTTTAAACTATTAAATCAAATTAAATGTATGTGTAGGATATATATCCTGGCATACAATGTAGTAGGCTATAATCATAACGAAAGAAATATTAAGTACTGTATACACGCCTATTGTACTTCATTTTTGTTGTTTTACGGCAGTAATTTTAGTACGCAAAAATAGGTTATGCCTTTTTGTTTTACTCAAATGAAGATAATTTTATGCGTTTTTGTTTTACTCAAATGAAAATAATTTCTTTGTTTAATTTTATTAGATTCAAAATTTATTAATAATTTTATTAGATTTCTTTGTTTAATTTTATTAGATTCAAAATACAAATAATGTCATTAGTTTAGTTTTAGAGTCAGGGAAAATAAAAATTTATTTCCCTTTTAATTTTGAAACAGAAATGGGTTATACGTTTAAGGAAATAAAAATGAAGTTCATTGTTTAAATATGTGTCTAGAAATGCGTAAATATGTTTAAATATGTCTGTAAAATATGTATTCTGGATTTGTCTTAGAAAAACAAAAGCATTTTGTTTAATTGTATAATTTTTTTAATACTATAGCTAAAAAATGTAAGTTCTCTCATTTGTATTACATTTGGTGTACGAATAAAATGATAACCCAATTATCTGGCGTTTTCGAATATCCTGGTGGGCTGTGGTTCCATTTAGTCCAGATATTTGGAATTCTGCTTAGTTTCTGATAAAATCAGGTTGATGTCGATCGTGTAGCGTACCCGGGTGGTAAACATGTAAATAACAGAGATGTAAGGAATGCTTCCGGCATGCGCCTGTTAGGTACAGAATAATACTATTAGTTTCCAGCTGTAACATCCGCGTTTCGTTTCCTAGATTGCATCGAGGGCATAGCTGATTTTTCGTTTCCCGCTTTGGAAACTTAATAGCCACCGAAAGGCGGAGAAACCGGTTCCCAGCTCCTGTGTTTGGGCAACGTGAGAATGTAAACCTATATGAAGAACATTCATGAAGATATCAGAAGAAATGGATTATTGGCTTCGGAAGAACTGCAGCAACAAATTTCTCTTCAGAAGATGACATGTGGCATTCGAATAAAAGGCTGAGTCCATATCATTACAAACTTACATAAAGGACGCCAATTTCTTAACAACTTAATCGTTATGACATATTTTCCAATGTAATGACTTTGACAACTGATGAAATAACATAGCTTTAAATGCATGATGGAAATAAATATTAAGCATGTTATGTTTGTACATAAATGCAACTGATAATTAGGGGATATCTTTGGATAAAATGTAAAATTTTTTAAAGTGCTGAGAATGTTAAAAAGGTATACTTAAACTGGAACAATATATTTTTATGACTATGAGTCTCAAAAGATCCATATTGTTTTTGCTTTATTGATTAAACGTTAGATATAACTTTTCTGTAATCCTTATAAGGTTTTTAAAAAGTTTCAGATCAAATTGGTAAAGAAAAATTTCCCTTTGCTTGTTAGCTTAACAGTAATTCCACAACTAGTGCGAAAATTTCCAGCTTTAAAAAATAGCCAATTTCAGGTGCGTTATTATAATACACTCACGTTTGTGAAAATTGCAACACCATGAAGGACTTACGCGAGTGAGCTGAAATTTTCAGGAAATGCAAAGTAGCGCATGATATGCAAATGATTAGAATTGCAAATCCGTAGCGCATGCGTATGCTGAGCAGCGCCCTCTGAACGGCTGATGGATCCGAATAAATAGACGGCTGTAGCGAGGCGTGTATGGTTATCGGTGGTTATCTGCTAGTGGTAAACGTTAACTCAATCTGTACTTATGCCTTGTCGACGAAAGAGAGCGAGATTTGAACAACTTACAGAGTTTGAACGAGGGAGAATCATCGGCCTTCGTGAAGCTGGATTGTCGTATCGTGCAGTAGCCTCTCGTGTGCAGCGTAACAGCAGCACAGTGATGCGCGTTTGGAAGCAGTGGACGGACGAGTGTCGGACAACTCGGAAATCCGGGAGTGGACCCCGAAATGTGACGTCAGCTCGCGATGATAGACACCTGGTCCGCATGGCGCGGACGGACCGTACAGCTTCCTCTAGACAATTGGCAGCACTGTGGTCAATAGCTACAGGTGTTTCATTGTGTGCTTCATCAATTCGTAGACGTCTGCTGCAGTGTGGACTGCGCGCACGGACTCCTTTATACAGGATCCCCCTAACGCACGACCATCGCCGCCTGCGGCTACAATGGGCCAATCAGCATAGAGACTGGCGTGCTGATTGGCAGCATGTCGTGTTTTCTGACGAATCCCGCTTTAATTTGTGGTACCATGATGGCCGCATTCGTGTCAGACGCTATGCCGGTGAACGCCACCTTCCGGAGTGCATTATCGAACGCCACAGTGGACGAACACCCGGAGTTATGGTCTGGGGCGCCATAGCATATCATAGACGATCTCAATTGCTACGAATTGTGGGCAATCTGAACAGCAACCGGTATATCCGTGAAGTTCTACAGCCCGAAGCTGTTCCCTTCCTTCAAAGCTTGCCAGGCGCTGTATTTCAACAGGACAATGCCCGCCCTCATACTGCTCGGATTGTTAAATCCTTCTTTGCAGCGCAGCAGGTACAGCTTCTTCCTTGGCCTGCGTGTTCCCCGGATATGTCGCCAATTGAACATGTGTGGGATGTCATTGGTCGGCGTCTTGCTCGTGATCCTCGTCCTGTTGCGTCTGCAGACGAACTTTGGGTACGCGTACAAACGATATGGAATGCTCTTCCTCAGTCAGACATTCAAACTTTGTTTGACTCCATGCCACGTCGTGTAGCAGCACTTATTGCGGCGCGTGGTGGCCACACAAAATACTGATTCTGATCTCTTGTTCTTGTTTGTTTGCTTTGAACATTTAATCATTTATTTGTACCACTACCACTCAACTGTGTATTAAATTGCATTCAATTATGACGATTCCTTCTTGGTGTTGCAATTTTCACAAACGTGAGTGTATAATTATTAATCTTATTTAAGAAATGAAATAGTAAAGAGAGATTTTAGTTCTCGAACAGTCTTTGAGTAATTATACTCTTAAGTTTATTTTTTAAAATATGCGTCAGTTATTACAATTATTTTTTCTTGCAAAGTTTAGAGAGATTTGAAATCACACAAAACGATGTTATTATCAAATTTAATAACACTAAAAACGGAAATGTATGATTTAAAATCGTAAAAGCTTTACCAATTTCTCTGCGCAGTATCCGACCAAAGGTGAGGATAATGCATCAACTATACCAGCGATCAGAAATATTGTTCCTATTATTGTAGGTGTCAGATTGAACTAAAAAAAATGAATAAATTTTTGTTAAACAGTAACAAACATTATATTACATTGCAATAAACATTATTTTATTACAATTTATTTCAATATTTATATCTTTATATATCATTAGTATCTAATTATCGAAGTATATATATTTGTTATTTTTGAAACGGACTAATTTGAGATATTTACTATATTTCAATAAGCGCAAGCTATCTCGAAAACTTACTTTTGTGCTACAAGAGATCTGAAACTGACACGTAATTGCATGTAAAAGTCTAAGCACTTGAATTTAATATAAAATAATTCCTTTTTATTAATTTAGTTACTAACAATAGGTAGTAAACCACATTGTAGCCAATATTCTTATGAGAGTTAAGTACCTGTCTTTTTCATAATTTTATTATTGTGATAAATCCTCGTAGGAAGGGAATATAAAGATCTAGAACCATATATCAAGCTATTATTCACCCTCAGAGTTTGACAAAAGAACGAATGCCCTTTTTGTTGCCCCTCTACTGCAAACTTTTTTCATCTCTAGAAACAAGGTTTACTGTATGTATATATTACAAAGAACATATTAAGTATTTCTTGAGGAAAAAGTACAAATACACGATTTTCGGAAGACAGGAATCGGTTAAGAAGTTTGTTAGTAAAGGTTCATGTACACTGCGAGGGGGGGAAGAGGGGACAGTTCTGTATCTCCTGTTCTACTGAGCCGATTGACGAAATTCAAATTGCGTTTTTCATATTTCGAAAGCACGACTTAGAATATATATTAGATTTATATATAGCATTGCTCTAATATAGGTATTTTGACACAAAATCGTACTTTTTCTGAAATGACATGTCAGTTTTCTTCCATATTTCGATTCTAAGACTCAAATTATGCCTAGATATTAAATTTTATAATTTTTGGTGAGAAATTTATGAAGAAATTGAAAAATTTATTTTTAACACTTTTTCAAGTTTCCGCCAAGAATAATTCACTTAACGAACTTCTTGATTTATAGCAACCTATTTTTCTTTCATTTTTTTCATTGTACACGAGAGGGAAGAAAGTCATCGTTCATACTTTCAAATAATTTAAAAAATTGAATAAATTTTGCGTATTTGTAGTATTTGTGTATTTGTAAAATTATTTGCGTATTTGTAAAATATTTGCGTATTTGTAAAATTAAAGTGCGTAAACTACATTTGGCGTTATTATCGCTTATAACAAATATGCCAAATTTCAGAATGCGACAGTATGTAAATTCACGTATATCTTAAAAAATTTTAAATAAAAAACTCTAATTTTTTGCAGGTATGCTTAGAAATACCTCTACTTTAAGATGATGGTAAAAATGTTATAGTTTTTTAATTCAAAATGTTTGTCGAAAAATTGCTAAAAATTATTAAAAAATATATATTTAAAAAATAAATCATAAAAAATGGTCGAATTTTATTTGGATTAAGCTTAAATTTTGAATTATGGAAGAAAGAATCAGTTAAGTTTAATAAAAAAGAAATATTAATAAATATATATCGAATTCAAGTTCGCTGCCCGGACGGTATAGTGGTTAGGAGAGCTTGATTGCGATACTGAAGGGCCTGGGCTCGAATCCCGGAGAAGGCATAGTTGTAACTGCCCGTCCCTTCATAGGAGGCAATTGTGGCCCATCCATTAGGTGCCTTCATAATAAAGAGACCACCACATCTGGCCTTAGTATAGATTAATGGACTTTGTTACAAAGTGTAACTGTTCACAATCTGCCATTGGAAAGAAAAAAAATACCAAATTCAAGTAACACTGAAGAGCTAAAATTTTGAGAGTTAATTTTCTAAAAACTACTCGTGCGAGTTTTACAAAACTTGGCAGTTTGGCATAATTTGAGTCTTAGAATTGAAATATTTTTGTGTCAAAATACCTATATTAGAAGAATATTATGCATAAATCTAACACATGTCCTAAGTCGCGTTTCAATCGGCCCAGTAGAACGGGAGACAAAGAACTGTCCCCCCTTTTTTTCCGCAGTGTACCTCAGAAGGTTCTAAAATATATCATTTCTTTCCTTAGACTTGGTTTCATCTTACTTTCGACTGCGCAACAGTTCCCTGAAAAAAATTGTGGTGATAAAACAGCTCGCTTAATCATTGTATACAACAAAAATAGTTTCAAAGATTTCAAGTTAAGCCAGCTACATCTTGTTTTTACACTTGATCTTATCAATGTATAAATACACTCGTGAGCAAAATTAAGAGACTTTGTGCATTATGTCGAATTTCCGAAAAATGGCAGATTTTAATGAAATTTGTTATGAATATACATTTATAACAGAAAAAGAGAGGTACCTTTCAAAAGTCATTCTATGTACGCATGATTATTAGTAAAGCTCATAATGAATGATGTTCAAAATACCAAAATCCATGTTGTGATATTGAACTGAAAATCAGTCTAGTAAGGGGTATGAGTCCCTGTCACAGCCAGACAAGTCACGCAACTTGACGGCATACTGGACAGGAGACAGTTGAGGAGTACCTGTGGTAATAGATCTCACTCTTAAAGCAAGGCACTTTTAAACTGCAGGATAGTTTTCGGAGGGGGAAGGCCTGGAATTGCCCTTCAAAGAATGTCCCAGACATTCTCTATAATGTTAAGGCCAGGAGATCTGGCTGGCCAATCCGTGCGGCGATTATCCTCAATTTCCAGATAATCGTTGACCAGCTGAGTCCTATGTGGACGAGCGTTGTCGGAACTCAGGACTTTCCGACACTTCTGATTCCCTGAAAAGTCGAACATAAGGTTCTAAGATCTCCTCTCTGTACCGTACAACAGTCTGGAAGTTTTACCAAAACATGCAGGGATGTGCGGCTGTCCAATAATAATGCCTGTCCAAACAATTGCACCTCCACCACTACCCAAGCCAATGAGATGACTTCTGATCTAAGATGTCAAAAGACAAAAAACAGAATACGTCCTCCCCCCCAACCAAAAAAATCTGAAAGTTTTCAGATTTTATATTACGCCCAAAGGGGCTTTTAATAACGTTTTGAGTGTTACCTTTATTTATTAAATTATATTCTTCGCATTTAAACCATAAAATTCAGTTCAAGAGCAATATCGCAAAATAATTTTAAAATGAGCATATCTGTAGAATTTCCGATATACAGTCTCGCGCACTGGAGATAAAAAATTTTTTTCTGTACAACGTTGCCATTGCTCGCTTTGAAATCGTTGAGTTTCTTAATCAAAATCTCATGAATGCTTTACAAAATATGAAATAGGTAATAAAACAAATTCCAAATTCCAAATTTGGGCTTCCGGATGTCCGTATTCGGACCGAGACGTAGGTTACTCAAAATTGGATGACTCAGGTACCGTTGTTTTATCACAATGCGAGAAACATACATACATTTATGCATATTCTTCATTATTTAATTTTTTTTAAATATAATACAAGGTGATAATATTTGGTGGCAACAATTTGAAAAGTGAACCGACGCAAAATGCCGAAACGAAATTAATATCCCTTCTGGGCAAATTGTCCCTTTGGGCTAAAAACAAAAAGAATTTGCTACCTACTAGGCACCATAACCAAGGTATGGCCGGCAGATTAGTTGGCATTTATTGAGAATAGTCAATATTAAGTTACATAGAGAGTTACATTTTGATGTCGTGCATAATTGTACTACATATGATAGAGACAAACTATACTTTAAACATTGAAAAATACATTTACATGTTAATCCTCTGCTCCAATTTGTCCAGAATCTGCAAATGATTCTAATCATTTACTGACAGCTCTTAGTACTTATAATGTTGATTGTCAGCCCATTAAATAGCAAAGATGGAAATTCGTTCATTAGCTTTGTAACGCTACTTTTTCAAAAATGCACCATGACTTGTTATATTGAAAGACACTGTAACGCAACTTGTAACTTTGAAAATAGTCATTTTAAGCTAAAGAAGTTTGTAATCATATATAAGTATACTTTCATAAGTTTTATTGTTAAACATAATTCGAAGATTCACCATGTCTGTTCCATTTGTTAAGCAGTGTTTCTTTAAAGCAATATGATTATCTCAAAGGCAATGCATGAATTTATTATTCAATGTTAGTAAAAGGTACAGAGTGTCTTGTTCATTAGATATGTAATGTCACTTTTGTATGTTAGCACAGCAGATATGCACTTGTGTCCATGGGGTTATTTGGATATGATATGGACATAACAAATTATGTCCATGGGGTTATTAATAATAATTATTAACAAACGAAATGAAAAATATATCATTACACTACTATTAAAAAACACACTACTATGTGATATAACAACCAAATCAAAACCTAAATGACAATAAACATAAAAGACAATATACACCACTAGTAAAAAATACATGAAAAACAAATCCACTAGAGCCAATATTAACCAAGTAATGCTGCAACGATTAATATACTAATTTTGAAAAACGTATTCTTAATACAACCAGGTAACTGTATATATTACAAAATGAGGTTCAACATAAACTCAAAAAACCGTATTTTAACATAATAGATTGAAAACATTAGGAAAAAAAGAAACAAGAATTTTGATTACTTGTTAAAATTACAATGTTGAAAAAGCACACACTGGAACTTAATTATGTTAACGTTTGTGATACAATTAGTGTCGAAGCACTACAAACTGACATGACTTGCTGAAGTTTATTGAATCCGATTTTATTGTACAAGAGACCAACAGGTCTTACTGGCTTAAACCAGTAAGGCCAGTTCTGCGCAGATGGTTGCTTTATATAACTTTGTTTAAAAACTGAGCAGTGGAAGAGAGAATATTCCAGATCGCCAAGACTGTCACATTCACAAAGGTTGGTTTGGCTTAGGCTAAACTATATAAATATGTCATGAACGGTCCATGTCCTGTTAAAGACCAAGTAACTGAGACCTTAACTGAATGCAGATTTGTAGAAACTTTTTGTAGAAAACTCTAGATGAGCCGCCCAACCGGGATAGTGAATAGAGACGCTGACTGCCGTACTGAAGAACCCGGGTTCGAATCTCGGAGAAGACATGGATGTTTGTAAATGTATAGTGTCCTTGCAGCACGGGGGCACTCTAAATATGCTGTGAACCGAAAGTCCTTTCGAGAGGTTGTGGTAGGGAAACAGGGCTGGGAGACTCTCAGACCTATCCTCCGGGGATTCTATCCATCAAAACTGGGGGCGGAATTGAGTAAAGTCGTGCTGTCACCTGTATGGTGTTCAAGGCTCTTGCCACGATGAATTTTGTGGGCTTGTTCTGATGTTAATGTCAAATAAATGAGATAAATCACAACAACAGCATAGGTGAGAAGACCTGTAGTTTTCAAGTGGTAATAACCTTTTCCCTGAGAAGGGAGGATGGTATCGTGTTCCAGGCTCTCTCCAGATACAGGGTGCGTCGAGAGTCAGTGTCGAGGCGGCATCTCGACTCATCTGTAAAACAGGTAGAGTTTAACGTTAAGTTTCTAACAAGTTATTTTATGTTAATGACCTTTACTCTCTTTCTCGTTTTCCTGCCACAATGCTAATTTCTAGTTCGCGCATATTTAAACGAGGTAGAAAAAGATAGTATTTAAAGGAAGGATTTACATGGTAGAATCAGAGCGTGTTCGGCCTACGTAAAGGCCACGTTGCTACTTTGATCCTCTTGCTAGTGTTCTGCGGCGTTGCGTTATTTTCGTCATTAGGCTTGTTACGCTGCAGCCGTTAGGCTGACTTATTTATCTTAGTTTTAATTCATTCATTATCTTTGATTTAAACCATAATTGTTGGCTTCTGGAAGCATGAGTGGTGCCTCATGACACATTTTATCTTAGTCCAATAAAAGGGTCCTTTACACTCTTTAGATTTGCATGATTTAATAAGTTATCAGTTCGCGCAACATTATAGCATACACACTACTGCCCAGAGGAGACAGTGGTTAGCGTCGCTGACTGCCGAAACGAAGGGTCCGGATTTGAACCCCAGAAAAGGCATGGAGACTTGTATAGTGTTTATATAGGAAAAGGCACTCGAAACACAGAGCGAGCCGAAATCATCTTGAGAGACTGTTGGTCAGGGAGACCGTCGGATCGCCCACCGGGGCGTCTTCCCTCAGAATTCTAACTGGGGCGGAAGTTTAACAATGAGCTAGGCCTGGCGTTACCTAAGATGTCTAGATGGATGCAAAGGTGCCAGCTATGCTTCGAACTCTACCTGCAGGATACATACTCAGTTTGGATTAAATTTATTGTCCACCGAGTAAAGTAACAGAAAAACGTAAGAGTTCAGAAATACGTTGTTTTCGCTTCCTGAATGTGGCAAGAACGAAACACAAGCTATACAAATGATATTCGTATACCAAATATTGTATTGTTATTCATACGGAAAGTTTTCCTAGTTTAAAAAGAAAAATATAATGAAACTGAAAAAGTACAGATATCAGTTGACAGTATAGTGATTATGAGTTAAGTACAAATTAGAATACCCATAGTAATAACACATTAATAGCATTATTAATCAACAGCTGCTACGCAACAAAAGTCCATATTTATAATTTCACATCTTGCTTTGGAATAAACACATGCAGCAATATTCGTTACGTAATTCAACACCAGGTTCCCGTCCAGTGAAATTTTAATTACTTAAGAAATAACTTATGCGAATACTTAGGGGCTAACCTTTCATACTTTTTTCCCTCCTACTGTTCGATTGCTGTATTACATAAAATACTGATTTGGCACACTGTACAGTAACTAATAATAAACGAAAACGTTAAAAAAGGAACAAAATCATTATTCAGTGTTTATAATTAAAATTCAAAGTTTAATAGATTTTGTAACCTATCTGAGGTCCTAGTAATTGGATAACATACCTGCCGGATATGAGGTTCTAGTGTTGCCTCATTGAAACCAATAATAGCAAAACATGTGGAAACTGCAACGATGTCAATGCAGAAGTCGATATTTGTTATTAACGTTTTCAAGCTACGTGACTGAGCAGGAATTTCAGCACCTGTAAAATGATAATGAAAACATCTCTGAATGACATATTTCATCACAATCTTTGCTTCTAATAAAATGTTATTAAAAGGCTTTTACATATTGCAAATAAAATAGCAACGTAAAATATAATGGTGTCCGCCGAAAACATCGAGGCAAAAACATTGCGGAGAAAACAACGCAAGGCGAAAACGTCGTGGGAGAAAAGAAAGCGAAGAGAAAACATCGCAGTTCTAAAACATCGTGGTACAAAATATCCTGGTTGAAAATAAAGCGGTTCGAAAAGTTCGCAATTTAAAAACATCGTCGTCGAAAATATCGTGACAACAAAATAAAGTACCTATAAATCATCGCATGACGATAACATCGCACACATGCGTTTTCAGGTTTTAAAAGTTTTAATTGCACATTGACATAATGATTTAGGAGCGCAAGAAGGAAACAGGAGTATTTTTACTTCTACATTTCATATCTTTGAATGAACTAATAGATTTTTGCTGAAAAAGTAAATTTATATAGTTAATTAACCTCATGCAATTATTTATCTTCCTTTTGCTGAACATTTTTAGACTGTATTTTTCATGAAAAATTATCAGGAAAAATTTATAAAAAAAAGATTAATTTATTAATGATATTTCTTAATTAATTATGCAAATTTAAAATTCTATTAAGTGCTAGAAGTTGCATTAATTTATTACTCATTTTCAAATTTTAAATGTTTAAGTTTCCTTCTTACTTTTCAGCAAAATTCTGTAGTTCATTAAAAATATGAAATACAGAAGTAAAAATATCCCTCTTTCCTTCTTGCGCTCCCAAATCATCATGCAAATATACAATTACAGCTTTTAAAACCCGAAAACTCATGTGTGCGATGTTATCGTCATGCGATGATTTGCAGGTATTTTTATTTTTTACCTGCGAAGTTTGAACCACTTTATTTTCCACCACGATGTTTTGTACCACTATGTTTTAGAACTGTGATGTTTTTTCCTTGCTTTCTTTTCTTCCACGATGTTTTGTACTACGACGTTTTCGCCTTGCGTTGTTTTCTCCGCGACATTTTCGTCCGCGATGTTTTTGCCTCGAAGTTTTCGGCTGTAACCAAATATAATAACGGGCGCAGCTCCAATCCACTTAGTCAAAGCATTTTCAGTCCAGGCAAGGACTTTTTCTTTCAGCAGCGGAACGAGAAAAAAAAACAAAACAAAACAAAGCAGGGTAAACAAGTACGACTGGTATACAATCTCTGAGTCCACCAGACTTAAACACATACAAAAGAAACGAAAGAAAAGTATAAATACAAATCATAAGAAATGGTGTTAATCACACAAAAATAAATAAAATCTGTAAACAGATACACTAAATTTAAATTTCTATACGTATGTACACTCATTATTATTATTGATAATACACACTGCGCGTCCCTCCAATTTAGTTCTGCTCTTCCATAACTTTTAAAAATGGTGTTTCTGTCGCAAATGTTTTAATTGCTCTCTATTGCATGTAACTGAACAGGTCTCGACAAAGTGAGTTGCGTCACTAAGTTCCTCGCACATTTTACAACTGTTGTAGGACTGCAATCAAATTCATTGAAATAACCCCGAGAATCGTCCACCTACAGTAATAATCTTATTTAACCCATATAACTTATTGTTTCTTTTTTCAGC
This sequence comes from Stegodyphus mimosarum, assembly GCA_000611955.2. Classification (NCBI taxonomy): domain Eukaryota; kingdom Metazoa; phylum Arthropoda; class Arachnida; order Araneae; family Eresidae; genus Stegodyphus; species Stegodyphus mimosarum. The sequence goes on from KK117167.1 coordinate 44,764, forward strand.
TAATTTGAATATTTGATAGATAATTTTGATAATTCAGGTACCAGCTCTCAGCCTTTCCTCCAGTTATCTAAAATAGACTAATTATTCATAACCGTCATAATTGTCCTTGATCCTTGAATGTTTAGGATCTGTTCTCCAAGGACAGCTTTTTCACTGTTCCGCCAGTTCTTCTCTGACAGCCTCTTTAGCTCGGGCGTCAGCCCTCTCACTGCCATAAAAACCGACATATACTTCCCATAAAAACCGATATATGCTTCCATTCAGTGGAATTTAATGTTGCGCATTTTTGAAGATGAATTGTTTTCTTTTGCGTTTTGAAGAGTTCATTTTGTTTGGAGAGAAAGTGTCTAGCCGAGAAAGAGCCTGAAGTTCCAAGAAGGCATCCAAATATTTGCTGAAATAATGCCTAAGCAAAAGAGTTTCGCCATTCTAACTTAATGCACGTGTGACTGCCAGAAATTCTGCCTAATATATAAGCAAAATATTAGTGAGAATAGCTGGATTCCGGACGATATCCGAGTAGTCCTAGTAAGCCGCCCGGTTGTCCGGATCCGCTCTCACCTCTCACATGAGAATAGCTGGTGACAAAAGTTGCAGAGTTTTCATCGATAGTTATTTTATGGTATCATTTAGACCAGCGGTTTCCAATGTTTTTTTCCTCACTTACCGCTTAATTAATTGTAATTAGAGTACACCTAAGTTCATCTAACAGAATTATGAACCACTTTCTGCAAACGTGATAGCACATAAATTCCATCTATGCAAATATTTATTATCGCTACTGATGATGAAGGTCTATGGTTGATGTAAGTGCATCTCTTGACCCATTCATACATAGGACTGGCAACAACTACAATAGCACTGTACAATAATGCAGGCATTTCTAGAAAGATCGCCATGAAATATAGTAACTTCTGTACTAGGCCATGCTTATGAAGCTTTCTATGAGTTTTTAGTTTTTCTCGGAGGTGTTTTGAATTATTAAACTTAGATACATCGAACTGCATGGAGTCTGATATCTTCAGCTAACAATTATGTCTCTGTTCCTCTCTGAGTTTTCCACTACCAGGCATATCGCAGAACATTAAAATTCGGAAATTTAAAGATATTTTACACATCATTAAACACTGCATGTAAGAGACTAAAAAGAAGGTCAAACTTATTATCAACATTGAACACTGAGCTGCTGTATTTCAAATGAATTCATACTAGACGTATCTTTGAATAAAAAACATAGGACCTACCACTCTCAGCAAATAAGAACATGTTTACAGCTGTTCCGGAGAGAAGTAATGCTCCTACAACCATAAAAGGAAGGAGAAAGCCTCCAGCCTGTGGGAGAAATGATTAAATTATGCATGCTGCTATATTTAGTAACCTTTGCTGTAAAATAATGCAAGAATTATTGAGATTGTTTTGGAGACCATATTATTAATGATAACGATGTAAAAGTTGTTAATTTTTAGACTAAATAACTGCAAGCGTAAGTGACGTTAAGTTCTTTACTTGAATAATAAATAATAATATTCGGATAAAATACAGATCAGTGAGGAGTAAACTTTGGCTCAGAAATACATTTATCTCAATAAATACAAGTAATATAACAAAACTTTAAGGTGCATGAGTTACATGAAGAAATTCCCACATTCCTCCTACATATTCTTCTGGGATAACGGTTTTTGGTGATAGTTCCACGGTCTAATTCAAGGTAACAGGAATATGCCACAATAGATCTCATTAGTAGTATCCAAAAAGTTAACAAAATACAATTTATCCCAGGCAGTGTAAGGATGCTAGTTTCCTCTAATTTATTTTCGACAAAATTCGGTCCAAAAATAACGTACACGCGCCCGATCAGTGGAATAATTCTATTCGCAAACTCTTGTATACGGATTATTTTGTGCGGAAGGCTGGAAATTTCCTTAAAGAGATGGGCATTCCACTGGTTCGGTATTAGATAATAGTACGAAAGCATATATATCTATGGACATACTTAATATTTTCGCTGACTTACATGAATTTCGTTGACTTGCATGAACGCATTTTAGACAAATGATACTACTTTTGAAAACGAGCAGAATGGTAAAAGAGATGTAAATAATTCTCTGTTAATCTACGTAACAGCCTTAGAAAGGTTGAGTCTATAATTCTAAATCGTAATCCTAAAAATGGCTCAGACTATGTCAGAATTTCAAGCAGAGCAAGTCCTACCATATGAAGTTATCGTGCCTGATTGCTACTTCATTAATATTTGTCAACCATTAAATACCTTTCCAAATTCACGGAAATAACCGCAATCAAAATACTAGGAAAAGATAGAAAACCCTTACAAATTTACGGCCGGTCCAGCTTGTTATCGGCGACTGTGAATTTACTTGAAAAGATTATTTGGTTTCGAATAGATTATTTTCTTTCAAGAAATAACCCAATCTTCTCTAGTACCAGAATCACAGACTAGTTCTAAAATCATACAAGTACTAGAATCACTGAAAGTATAGCAGAAAATTTCAATAAAAAGAAAATGGTTGTTTCAGGTTTCGTTGACATAGAAGAAGCTTTAAACAAATGAACAAAAAATATAGTCGAATATTTATACTAACAGAGCTCAGAGTATAACTGAAAAAATTTGCAACAGAAACGAATATTCTTCAGCTATAAAATATTGATATCAAGTACAGCGCAATTTGCTTGGAGAATTTTGTTCCCTGTTATTTTCTTGGCGAATTTTGTTCCCTGTTATTTTCTCTTTGTAATATTCCTAAAATATTGTTATGTTATAGTGTCGTTGTAGTATGTATCTTATATACTGCATATGCATGCATATCAACATTAATGAAACAAAAATTTGTTAATTAATTTTATACTTTCCTCATATAGAATTCCTCCAAGAACTGGACCACCAGCAAGGCCAAAGGCGAAAGCTGTTTCAGTCAGTGACTAAAATACAAACGGTAAATTACACAGTTATTTTTACTGATATTAAAAGCACTTTCTTGTCACTTCCAGAAACTATATTTGAATTGGAAAGTAATCGTGTAACTTACCATAGCTCTTCCAATAATTTCAGGTAGCTCGCTGCCAATAGTTGTGTATGAAGCAGTAAGGAATGCTGACGCTCCTAAGGCATCTATGGTTCGAATGGCAATAGCTAACCCAATAAATGTATCCGCATCAGGAGCATGGTGCAAAAAACTGAAATTAAAGAAAAACCTTTAAGCCATTTAATAATTGCTTTTTGCATAAAAAGAGAGAATATTATGTAGATGATTACTTTCTTTATAAAGTTAGACATTTTCTACTCATCGATTTTCGTCTTGCAGAAATTTTTATTGATTTTTTTATGCATCACAGTAGAATATCTATATGATTTCAAAAAGTTTATTTGTCTTTAACTACATTGCTCTAGAAATTTTAGCAAATCAAGACGGATCAAACCATAACTATTAAGGCAAAGAAGCCATAAACATAACATAACACGGGTGTAAACGAAATAACAATTTATTGTGCTTTGTACATTTTGTCAATCTGAAAAAAAATATGTAAATTGTTGTTTTCCAAAAGCTGCATTGCTGATGAGAAAAACGTTTTTCTCATCAGCAATGCAGCTTTTTTTGTAAAAATAACGGAAATAAATGTTTTACGAAATATGTCCATCCTAGCGTAAATGAAGGCTTGACACTTATCCGCGATGTGGATCAAGTTATCCGACATCTTAATTAGGAACATAGCCAGTGCACATTTGAACTCTCTCTGCAGTTCTCCCAGTAATCTTGGAGCGACAAACTGAGCAATTTACTTTTATTTTTCTAATGTGTCACCATAAGTCTTCAGTCGAAGTGAGTTTTAATGATTAAGTTGGCCAATCGATTAGCTAAATATCGTGATCTTCAAGGCAATAGTTACCTACAGTTGCTGCTCCAGATTAGACACGGATTAAAAGAAGCGAATCATTTATAATTGCAACAAATGTTTTTCATTTATCACAGACCTTTTCGCAGCACATCAGAGCATTCCGACATAACTAGCAAGCACACAGATGATAGTTTGGGTATTCAAAGAAAGTCTTAGTTTAACAAAATACTGCATCGTTTTCAAGAATACTGGACTAGTATACAAGGTGCCCAAGACAAACCGAATCAGATATGGCAGAGGAGGAACCGAAAATTGTTAGTGCATTGGAAGTTAGGACTGCGTCACAAAAGATACGCCTTCTTGAAAACAGTGCACTCAGTTTTTACACATGGCAGGATTGTCTCGAAGGATCTATGGCTTCTACGGTCAGATGATGTTCTCTCAAACTGTGATTTTTATTTGTCGGGTAATCTGAAGGACAAAGTTGCCAGAACAATTCGCGAACTCTTGATGCACTAGAACAGAATATACGCAACTCCATCGCCAGCATCTAATGGGAAGACTCACAGCAAGTCGCACTGAAGGCCAAACTCTGCCCGGATCATGTCGGTCAACATTTCCAGCACTACTTGTAAAGACAGAGCAACCAATATAAACAGGCTTTTGTCTTTCATCTACCTATACAATATTGCTTTACAGCTGGTGTGTTCTTCATTTGCTTCGGTTTCGATTTATCTTGGGTCAACCCTGTATCATATTCCTCTCGCTGTACAGATCATGGCATCACATAACTCAGATTGTAGACAGTGTATAGATTCATCTATGAACATTACACTGAGCTCGTCTGTTTGCTGTATGAGACATGTTGACATTGTATTCGAGCTTCCAAGTGAATACAAAAGACCTTCTAAGCAAGCTGGTTTCGTATGTGAGACCTTTTTAACATAGTTTTGAATTAAATATTTATTTTCCTGTTGCTACAAAAAATAAGAAACAAGCTAGGACTCCAGTTGTCCCTTTTGTTACTGAAAGGCTAGAAATATATCATCAACGAGTGGACACATTGACTCTTCAAGAAATTATAGACTCCCTATGGAACTCATGTTATAGACTGTCGATGATACCACGACTAGCATTTAATGGGTTTGACCTTCTGACTTGTCACAAGCCCATTTCCATTGCCAACTGATTTGTGGGTGCTTTATTTTTTACCATAATATTTTCGACGTCGATGTTTTTTCTTTGCTTTCTTTTCTCCCACGATGTTTTGCTCGACAACGTTTTCGCTCTTGCGTTGTTTCTTCCTCCACGTTTTCGCCAGCGATATTTCCGGCGACCACCTATTTTTAAAAATTTGTGGGCAAGAAATTATCATCTTTCCCTGCCATGCTCTTGTGATGCATATGATTAGCACTTTTAATCAGTATACTGGAAGATCTATGGTTCAAATCCCGAAGATTGCGTAAATCATTCATGTTTCCTGCGTGGAAAAAAAAAGAAAAACCGAAGATGTTTTTACAGCTTCGCACCTGAACTAAAATGCGGGGCATAGCAAAATCATCACCACCAGGAGTTAGTCGACTAGGTCCCGTGCTTCTCCTAAGCAGCCCTTTCATCGGTGGAGCATATACGGAATTATCATATTTTCTTGTTCTGTCTCATTATGTAAGTCGTTTCAAGCGCAGACAGCAAACTGAAATACTGTGGTTCCATTACTGGGGAGGATATCTCTACATATAATAAAACAAAGAGTCTGTGTGTGTGTCTTTCGTTCGTGTTGCGAGTAAGCTAATAGACCCAGGGCCACGAAATTTTGTACATAGGTGTATCTACACAAGAGCCAGTGCACCTCGAAGCGATGTTTTCGAAATTCGAATTAGAATTTTTTTATTTTATGTTTTGTGACCAAATCGCGTCATTTTGAGACATAATGGGCTACAGGAAAGCGAGATTTCACTCTATACATTTCATTTTTACATCGTCGTGAAGCGTAGCCACTTAACTATTTTACGAACTTAAAATAAATTTCGTATTTCAATAAATCAATTAAATACGTATTTACTTAGGAAGGTGAGCTTAACACCTTTTCAGCGGAATTTTTTTAAAAAAAACTTATTTTAAAAAATGTGCCGTTTATTTTCCTTTGATTTTTGGACACGTTGAACTTTAATCCTTTCGACTCCTTTTAAAAAAAGAATTTTGGAAAAATAATAATATTTTGTATTTTTTTTAAAAGTTTTAAATGAAGCTTCCGAACACACTTCTCACATCTCAGATATTTTAAAATGTAGTTTTGGCAACAATTTTCCTTTCTTATTGTTGTTGATAGATTTTTGATGAAATTGCATCATTTTGAATAGTTTCATTCTTTTAAAAATTTCGGTTTGGCAACAATTTTTCATCGTATTTTTTATGTTACTGTTTTTAAGAGACTGAAAAGTTTAAGAAATTAAAAAGTTGTTTCTTTTTGCAACGGTAAATTGTTTAATTACTTTATTAGGATAATTAACATTTGTATCCAGGGATATTGCTTATTTCATTGTAATATTTTATATTATGTTTTAATTATATATAATTTTAATTATAAAAATGTTTTGCATGATATTTTTTAATCTGTTTAAGTTCTTAATCTGTTTATACTATTTGAGTTCTTAAGATTTTGCAAAGGGAAGTTGGCTAATTTATTTATTAGGATAAGTAATATTTGTATTAAGGGATATTGCTTATTTCATTGTATGCTTTTTATGTGTAATGCTTTTTAACTGAATTTTTTTTTCCGTTGTTGTTTGTTTCTTTTTCGATAAAATTGTTCTGCAGAGTAAAATTCTGTGCAGTTTTCAAATTTAATGTTTGGTGTTCTCTTTAAGCATTTTTCCGGTACACTTAAATGCCAGACGAAGGCTGGCCGCGCAGCGGCTAGTATCTAATATTTCTTAGTTCCTGCTTCGGAAAAAACCCAATTGTAATAGTAATACAAGTGGTAATTTCTACTTATGTAAACTACGTTTGCATTTTACACTATTAGATTAACCTTTGGTCAAAATTCATACTTTTATTAAATCTTTTCCTTTGAATTCAGAAAAGGAAACTATTTGTTACTTAACGTCCAGAAAGTAGTGAATTTCATTTACTCATATACTGAAGAATAATATAGGATTCTGATATTTGTTATATTAAAACGTTCAAACGAGACATTTTATTCTTAACATTATTGCTCAGAACATTCGTCCCAACCTTTTAGAAATGCTATTCCGAAGTAATATTGCAAAGTCATTTAGCGAGCCAACTAAGTCTATCACATTTTTACATGCAGCAACCACTGAAACATATTAACTTGACTTAAATATTTATATATTTAAAAAAATTCAATAACTTTTCTGTTCCTTGTTGATTATACAATATTTTAATGCAACCAGAAACAGGTATAAAAACAATGTTTTGTAAAATTTAAGTTTGAAACACACTGAGTGAAATTTAGTTATAATAATTCGAAAAATGACTGGATGTGAAATTCTTTTCAACAGTTTGGAAATCAAAATTATTAATTAAATTTTAATCATAAATCATGTATTTAAAAAGTATAATGAGTACTCAATGATATTTACTGAGCCGAGTTATTTATGAATTAATGGGACCCTTGCTTCTCCTTATTTCATAAGGAATTATCACCTTCTCCGTGCGCGCAATAGTAGTGTAACTGGTAGTACATCCGGCTAGCAGTCGTAATATCCATGGTTCGAGTCCTAGAGAGGAAAAAACTGATTTTTCGCGTTTTCTGCTCCGAAAGAACAGAACGCCTCTATAACTTAATGTTGTAGTATTAGCTATATTCAACAACAGGAAGTATTTCAGTATTGGGTTCTGTAGTAGAGTAATAGTAAAATTTAAAAAAAAATATTTCTAGGCTATTTTAAGACTCTTGAATAAAACTGTTGCTTATAAGACTGCGAGTCGGAAGGAATGTATAAGCACACACGAAAATTAAATGAAAAAAAAAGGACTTTTATTTATTGAGGACATATCAAGAATATAAGATTACAAATTTCCCCTAGATATCGTTTCACTACACCTTTTCCTCTAAAATTACAAAAGATGAACTGTATATTTTTGCCGGAATCTTTTTTGTTTGGTATATATCTCAGTCTTGTCCCACCAGAGCTTAGTGTCAGATTTAGGTGATTTTGAAATTTCCTCTGTAATTATCTCCGAATGCCGAATGCTGATCTTCCTACTTCTTGATTATTTTTTATCTGAAATAATTTTAGTTTTTAATTATTAATTAAATTTATTAGTTTTAATTATTAATATAATTTAATGTACCAACAGAGTTTGGTGTCAGATTTAGTTGATTTTGAAATTCTTTCTGCAATTATCTCCGAATACAGAATCTTTCTACTTCCTACTTCTCGATTATTTTCTATCTGAAATAATTTTAGTTTTTAATTATCAATTAAATTTATTAGTTTTTAGTTATTAATATAACTTAATTAGTTAATTTTAACTAAATTTACTTTAATCCCACCTTTTCATATATCAAATTTAGAGTAAGGCATCATCTAATTATGCACACTCAGTTTGAGCAAATTGCCTTATTTCTTCCAACGTCTAAGATTTCTTTTTCTGTGATTTCTAATATCTATTTTACCGCAGATTAGCTGTAAAATGTGCCCTGTTCCTTCAAAGTATAATTTGAAATAATCTTCACGATGAAAAGCTATCGTCCGCTGAAGGGGAGAACAGTAAAACGCTGGGGAAGCAAATACCTCATTGTTTCTAGGAAAAATGCACAATGTTTCTGGAAAAACTTTCAAGATAATAAGATCATTGTCAAGAGAATTAGATGAGAGGAAAAAGCAAGACTATGACTTCGGGCGATCAACGTATTTTTTATAACGGCAATCACCACTCACTACTCAATAGTTATCATCGGATTTAGAATTGCCGCTAGAACCTCTACAGAGGTTGACGACATGAAGAATACGCACATAAAAAAACATGATAAACTTAAAACGACACCACGAGAGAGGCTTTTAAGCAAGCAAGCTTTGGATTTGTATTTCTCTACCATCACATAAAAACGAATACCTGAAACGGTGCGGGTAACATAGGAGCTTTTGTAATGTTTAGTGAAGTCAAGGTACAGATTAATGCTGGTTTTCGGATTCGGCTACTTGAGGAAACCATAAATTCCTGAGATCATACATGAAATGTGAACATTCAGCATGTGAATTTATCATAGCACAGGGAAATATCATATTAAATTAAATCTGCGTCCCAGTCAGAAGAAACACATTCGAAAGAACTATTGAATTAAATGTGCTGAAGAATTTTGCTGACTGATGATGGAAGTTTCAGCAAACAAATATTGTGTCATAAATGTTTATGACCCTATAATGCGAAAAAAAAGCAATTCATGCTGACAAAATTTACAAAATGAGTCAGCAATTAAAAACGATAAGCAATGGTCTCCTTTTCATTTCAAAACTGTCAGAACAAATATTCTTGAACTTAAACAAGGTCAAGATCAGAAGAACAGCTTACACATTTTTACTTCCTTGTACGAAATAAAAAGGAAGTACTGTAATCGCGAAAAATTTCGGGTATCATGTTGTAGGGTTTTACTATTTAATCCTAAACTTCTAACTTAGAACCCTACGAACACTAACAAGCGAATAATCCCTTAAGTGTGTGAACAGAACACGTAAGACTTAAAGAGGGTTTATAACCCTTTATGTTTTAGTATATTTCCGACTTGGAACTTTACACAAAGCCGCCACTCGGGCTTGAACTTAAAATAATAATAATTTAAACTAAAACTAGCTTAACTAAGCTATTTAAAAAGGTATAGCCGAAGTTATCAGATATCTAACTAGTTGCCCATAAATATTAATTAAATCGGAGGAGCCAAGCAAGGGCCTAAAGTATGGCCGAGCGTAGCAATAGTTCAGAGAGACGTAGCCAAAACGCAAAAGCGCGCTAGTCAGGGAATGAGACTCTTTTTCTCGAAGTCGGTTGAGTATCGACTTAAATAGCCCTCTTTCTCATTTGCATTAACTTGTTTCTGAATTTACATTCTGGCAGGAAATTGTAAGCTGAAATTAGATACAAAGATACAAAACTTAAAATAACTGTTAATAAACTTAAGATAAACCTTACAACATTTCAACGAAAATATCCCTTTTGACCGCTATTGAACGATTTTTTGGCGTGACATCTGTATGTAAAGACAGAATAATGGACTCCTCCCCCTCAAAAAAAATTATAAACCTGATTTAAAATGAATTCTGAAGAGTTTTTTCCGTGGCGTCTGTACTTACGTACATTCGTACGTACGTACGTATGTCTGTATCTCGCATAACTCAAAGACGAGTAGCCTCAGAACGTTGAAATTTTGTATATAGGACTGCTATAACATGTAGCTGTGCACCTCCTATTTCGGTTGCACCAAAAATATATAAATATTTGTACATATATATATATATATATCCACTCTGTTACTCGGCTCAGTGAGCTCAGTTTTTTATTCTTATATGCTGGTAAATTGTACATTTTTTGCTTTAAAAATGATTGAATTATGTTGTTATTAATTATACAAGAAAATCCGAACAAAATGAATTTACTACCGTGTCCCAAAAGCTGAATACACGCGCACCATTGAATGAACACCACATACATCACGCGTATGTATATTTAAATATGTATGTGAGTAAGGAAGTTCGCAGTTCCTCGTACGTGATGTGATGGTAAAATTTATTAACAAATCCATGTGAAACCCCGTGCTGCTTTAAAATCTAACGAGAGCACAGTTGGTTTTACCCCTTTATCACATTTAAAAAACCTACTTATCTGTACAAAGATATAAAATACACAGAATTTTCAGAATCTCAAAATCAGTCCTGGATTATGGGACAGCTGTCACGGGCAGCCGGGTAGACTTACAAAGAAGTAAAATTTGAAATATACCAAAAAAATTAAATTAATTGATAAGTAAACTATTTTCCTGCCTCTATTATAATAAAGGATGCTTTAGGGTCCACTTCTCAAGGCTGAAGGCGCTTAAGCAGATATTGTTAATATGTTTTAAAGTCCAAGTTGCTAGATCCATGTTTAATTTCAAAAACCTTAGTTTTAAATATATATGGAAGTAACTGGAGTGCATGTTAATTTAAAATTTAAAAAAATCTTTCTAACGAGCATGAAGCTGCTGTTCCCGAAAAGTAAGAAATAAATAGCAGTAAGCATACTAAAAGTTGTAGAATTTGATAGTTTGACAATTACAAATATCCGATAGTTTGACTCTGAAAACAAACAGGATCAAAATGATCAAATTGTGAATAGAAATAATAAATAAAATACGAGCAAAGTAAAAGAAAAGACACCGAGATAGCAATTCCTTTTAATCATAAGATCTATGTCGAAAAATGTCAAGCAGTTATTAACGAATAGATCGAATAACTCTGAAGAATCTGGAGGAACAACCCCAATGGTCCGAAAGGTAAGATGATAACAACTTTGGAAAACTGAAATGAAACTGAAACACAGAATGAAGCAACGGCGATTTATTGAGAGTATATGTCATTGTCTGGGACTGGGCAGCATATACTCACTAAACCGTTTCCCCGTTACTGAACTTTCTATTTATATAACAAACCTCTGTAAATAATTTAGTAAAAGAATTAAATTGAAGGAATTAGACCCAAGCTCATACTGCATAAAGTGAAATTCTACCTTCAACGCACCTCTAGAAAGATTACAACATTATGTTATTAAACGTTCTGTTATAAATTATTAAACCCTATGTTATAAATTATGTTTTTTTAAAGCCTAGCACAAAGTCAGTTTCCAAGAATGAGTGAAATTACTTAAAACTGAATAAGAAATCCTAGAAATGTATAGTTTATATAAATTTTACAAAATCGCGCCAAAACAATTTGACAAAGGAATTTTTAAGGCACACCTGACTATCCAGTTAATTTATATATTTATATTTATATATTTGCTGTAAACATTTCCTGCTCATCACTTTCTTTAGCATGGTTTCTCCTGCCCTCGAGCCACTTCAAGTGGTTCTTGAAGTGGCTCGGTGGTTCCATACATTGTAAGTAACACTTAGGGTGGTTCCATACATTGTAAGTAACACTTAGGGACATTAGGTATTTGGAGGCAGGAGTTGTCAAAAATTAGCAACGCCTTTGCCGGGACTCGAACCACGTACCTCTGAAATACGCGCTCAGCGTGCTGACAACTATACCACGAAGGCATGTGAAGAAGGCAGGAGAAATACCTTATATACTTCCCCTTTTAAAGGGCGACTGGGGTTCAGAAGACCCAATCGCCAAATCCCGGTTGTGGAGAATCATCATTTACCACCTTTTTAGTTCGGACGCCACTTGTAGAGACATTAGGTATTTGGAAGCAGGAGCTGTGAAAAAATGAGCAACGTCTTCGCCGGTATTCGAACTGCGGACCTCTGGAATACGCGCCCAGCGTGCTGACCACTATACCACGAAGGCGTGCGAAGAAGGCGGGAGAAATATCTCATACACTGAGTTCTGTTTTGCTGAGAAACCGCGACACAGATACTAACGAAGAATACTAGTATTGAAGCTTAAGTTACTAAATGATGCAAATGATGTCAATATATCAGAAAACTGTAACTCTGAGCTATGCTTGACAGTAAATAAAGCAGTTGTAAGCAGTAAATTTCACTTTTGTCGGGCTATAAAAGACAAAAGAATCCAAATACGTCCTTTTTCTTAACAAAAGCGACAGGAAAATATAGACAATACAACATGTGGATGTACACTGGATAGGTACAGCACATACGTGTTCAATAGTTAGTAAAATGGTTTAAAACTAATCCTATCATACGAACTCGAAAATACCTCTTGGAATATTTTAAAGACTTTTAAACATAATTTAAGTGTAATTTCTGCATTTGTGTAGCACTGAGATGAATTGGTATGCTTTTGTTTATTAGAATGTCAATTACTCTCTAGTTTGTCGCGATAATCTTGTATACTGTGCAAATTTTTCAAATCACGATAGCTTTACTATTTATCATGTTCACAATAATGTTCTTTGAGATAAAATTTGGAATTCCAGCTAAAATGCTCGTGGTAGTAAATGAAAAATTAAAATAATAACTATCTGTAGGCTTTCCAATCAACAACAATTCTCCGAGTGTCGAGGCCGCAAAATTTGGAACACGCGGGTACAAATTTCAGGGTAAGCGATGAATCACGCTTTTTACGCAGATTGGATAGCCGAAATATTTGTATCTGGAGGAGGTTTAGTCAGTGTTGCTAACTCCAAGTCATTATGAAGCAACGTATGTCCATTACAACTGGCGTTAATCTCGCGATATTTCTCCAATCAAGCATGTGATGTGGATCATATTAAAACGTTAGGATGTCGGTTACAGTGATCTGGAAATATGTTTGAACTTGCTGATCGGTTACAGTGATCTGGAAACATGTTTGAATTAGCTGAGGAGTTATAGACTATTTCGCAGCAATCAGTGTTTATAATACTCGATGCTAAATGATATGTTCTGATGCATTTGAGATGAAGACAGGTCTATATCATACTACTATTTGAGAGTTCTGGGTCTATTGTTTCCCCAATGAATGGAATAAGTATTATTCCGTTTTTAATGCTTCATTTTCTTCTCTTCACTGCTGACATAAAGTTTCATCATGCAAAAATATCTTTTCAAGATCAGCACAACAACTTTTATGTGAATGGAAGATTGAGTTTATTCGTGCACTAAACTGAAAATAACTGACTTCGTATATAACGTCGAAACCATTATAAACCATCGTAACATCGCAAGCATGGCTTTGTCAATAAGATTAAAAATGAAACAATGACAAAAAAAATTAAAATTAAAAAAAAAAAACTGAAAAAGAATCATTCTTTCTCATCCAAGCAAGGCGAAAAATGTTTTGCCAGCAAAAAAAGATAACAATGATTTTTATAATTGTAGTGCTTTTTGATGATGACAATACTTTTTATCAACATTTTACACTCATTTCCAAAAGTTAAGCACGAAGATGAAAAATGCAAAAAAATGAACAAATACTGCTTTGACTGACACAAAATTCGGCAGGAAAGTACCATATATATTTATGCATAAAACGAAATCAGTAACTATATACAGAGATGAAAACAATATTAAATTTTTGTAAGTTATCAGATAATGACATACTGGAGACTTAAACAGAATTATGTATAAAGTGAAAATAAACAGCATAAAAGGAAAAAAAGGACATTAAAAGGGTATGTGAACCCCCCTCATCTGTATACAAAGTTTACACCTTGTGACCATGCTTTCAATTAGGTGGTCAACCACCACAGAATTAAGCAATCGCCATTCCTCTTGTAGAGCAGTTTCCAGCTGAATAAGAGTGGCTGGAGGTGGGAAACGTGAAGATATAGCACGGCCAAGAGCATCCCAAAGATTTTCAATGGGATTAAGGTCGGCCTAATATGCTGGCCACGCCATACGCGCAATCCCTTCACTCTCCAGGTAGTCATCGACGATGTCAGCTCTATGTAGACGTGCGTTATCGTCCATTAAAACAAAAGTCGGGACAACTGCTGCAGCGCACAATCTCACAATAGGTTCTAGGACTTCATCTGGATACCGGACAGCCGTCAAAGAACCCCGTTTAAAGATGTGCAGGTTGGTGCGATATCCTAATGAAATCCCTGCCCACACCATAATCTTTCCGCCTCGGAATGCGTGATGTTCGGTGATGTTTTGGGACTGACTGCGTGTTCGTTGTTCACGCCATATCCTTATACGCTTGTCATCTGGCTCCAGAGCAAATCTTGACTCATCAGTAAACATAACATTGCCCCAGTCAGACACATTCCAATAGAGATGTTCCCGGCACCACTGTAATCGTGCTTCTCTTGATTGGACGGATAGAGGAACACAAACTCGAGGTACCCGGGCGTACAGTCCACTGATATGTAATCTTCGGCGTACAGTAGCTGCAGATTTCGCCTTACCAATGGACGCTGTAACCATAGATGTCACACGTGTGGAGGTCGCTCTGCGATTCCGCTTGGCTACAATAGCAATATATCGATCTTCCGCGGGGGTTGTAACCCTTGGGCGACCGGCTACGGGCCTTCGGACAACTATCTGTGTGGTTTGGAATTGTTTCCATAAACGTGGAATTACAGAATGATGAACGCCGAAGAAAAGAGCAACATCTATGATCGACTGTCCTGCTTCAATGCGCCCCACAGCACGCCAGCGCTCAGAATCTTCCATTCGTCTTCTGGAAGTCATAGAAACACGTATGTCTTGAAAACAAATTGTACGAAAGTTTTAAACAACTTCTATCAGCACTTACAATCAACTTCTGTAACCCTTCATAAAGCTGGCTTCTTATAAGACTGCCTTTTTTGCATATTTCTTGAGATGAATGCGCGATTGGCTGTTACCTAACATATTTGCATACTTCCATATACCTCTGCAGCGAATTGCATCCTCTTCAATTCTGATTGGCTTCCGAAAATTAGCATTTTCCTCTCCGTGCTTAACTTTTGGAAGTGAATGTATTGAACATGCTTCTGTGGTAATTGGCTTGCATTACGCAAATGTTTTACGAAGTTGATATAAAAGTGTTCAGAAGAAAGATGATAAGCTGAAGATGTTTCAATTCCAGATCAAAACATCTTGAGGCCACTTTGCCCATAAGGTGAGGAACATTCTGAATGAATACAACATGCAAGATTTGCTTCATTGACACCTGGCTTTTTCTAGAGGTCAAGAACTGCTATGCGACAATCGTTTCACTATCGATCGGCAATGTGTTAAAGCCTCGGAAGCATTTCTACAGAGCCTGTCAAAGAATATTGCATTGCAGGTTATTCCGAAAATGGGTTGCAAATCACTACGTGGGGAGGAAGCTATTTTTAAGTTGCGTTTGAATCAACCCTTGTAAACACAAATAAATATGAAGAAATCTAAGCTTCGAAGATCAGACGGGAAAGCATCTACGATCATTGAAGGCATTGGAACTTGAAACTAAGTTAATGAAACGAGTCGATATACCTCGAAATTGACAGAAGGTGTAGAGTTCTACTATAACTGGAACCTCGCAGTCCTGCAGATCCTACTAGACTGCTAGCTTGTTATCGCTGAGTCTTAAATAAATCACAGTACTAAAGAAAGTTGGAGTAACCTTTTTTATTTAGTCTTAAATTGAACAGATAGGGCACAATATGTGCTATAGTGAACTTCTGCAGTCTTACGTGCATTTAAATTAACATAACAAAAAGTGAAGTTTCAGATGGAGATAAAGCAGTCGAAGAAAACACATAAAATGGACTCATTAAGCTGGCTCAGAATTTTTCCGGTGCGTATTTTAAAGCATCGGTTATCCAGAAGCTAAATCCGGAATACAACTTTATGCAGAGCTGGCGAGAGTAACAGCAAGATGCGGCTGCCAGAAGCTTCAAAACTCTCAGCTTAAACACATAACTATTAAGCATTCTGGTGAAGAATATGGAAAGAAGAAGTTATAATAAAAGCTCTTGTAATAATAATTGGTTAATTAAAATAAAATACTTTACGAAATGATTACATTAATATGCAACAGAGAAGTGGCCTCCATCTTTCTTGATATTACACTACAAGAAAAAATTAACAATATGCAAAATTAAAAAAAGGAAGATACTTTAATAAACATATATACTACTTACATACATGTATGCTGACTTATGTTTGAAATTACGTATTCAACGAAACTGCTGCAGTAATATGATTCAACTGTCATACCTAAACCTACATTAGTTTCATATATTACATACACAAAATAAAAATTATACTAACAGTATCAAATCAACTAATAGTATTATGCTAATACTATCATACTGTTATTATTAAGACTATCATACTATTACTATTTTATTATCAAATTAGTATAATACTAATACTTCAAAGTTACTGCGAATCCTCCTCCTATGTTATAACTTTGAATACTTTCGTTGGACATTTTGTGATACAACAAGCTAAAGTTCAAAGATTAATTTATTTTTGTAAGTTTTCAATGAATTTTAACAGATAAAAAAATCGTCCATTACAACACTGTAGACTGGAACAGAAATGCACTGCTCTGAGCAGCTTTCACTTCACAGTATGAAATTTTTTAATTCCACAACTTTATCATAAATTCAGCGCTTAAATTATTTTCTTTTCTGTTCTACCGACCGAATAGTTTTCAATACTGACCAACAAATGGCAGAATTAGAGAGGGATAGATAATCTCAGCAATGTTTTAAAAGTAAACAAATAGTGTGTCTTGAGATATAAATGACGAAGAACTTTTCATTTTAAGTACTTGAATTATTTTTTAAACATTAAACGTTAAGTTACTCATCTGTCTATTACAGATGGTTCATGCACCTAAACGGTTTATATCTTACAATCTGGCGATTGCAATTCACGTTTGTTGAAATTCACGGGAACAGTAGAATGAAACATATTGCTGAAATTATTAAAAAACTGTGCAATCTATATATAGCGATGTCGCCGTATCCCCAAGAAATACTTTCGAAGACTTACCATACATAATATCCAATGTTGCATATAACGCGGTACTGGTGTAACATACATAAATATAAAAACAAATATTGACGAGTTACGCACTGTAAAATATTATCAGCATTAGGTAAAATAATAATAAAATGCAGTCGAGGTTACGTTGAACATTTTAAAACTACTTTTTATTTTTTCGATCCGATAAAGGAAAAGATTGTAACGTTTTAACCTCATTAATCATAATACAGTACAGAGAAATGCTTAACTGTATGTATAGTTTCAACCCTATGTGACAAAACAATAGAAATGACGTTTATCCTTCAAAGTACTACATAATGTGGAATGTCGGTCTGAAACACCGTATGCGCATTTCAGCAGATGTTAGAGAATGGCTTCAATCGCAATACCAAGCGCGCTTAAACGTCTTTATTCCAGTCCCTAACAGCCTCTTTTTCATTTCAGTGAGTCTGTAGAATCATTAGGTACTTTTTTGAAAAGAAGGAGAGATGAAAAATGAGCAATGCCCTTGCCGGGACTCCAACCACGGACCTCTTGAATAAGCGTCGAGCGTGCTGACCACTACACCACGAAAGCATGTGAAGAAGGCGGGAGAAATACCTTATAAAACCAGTTCATGAAACTTGCTTATATATTTTTAGAAGAAACATTCGAGCCATGATAAACCTCGGATAACTGAAACCATGGATTCTGAATCAACAAATGCAAGAATACTACTAAACGGTAGTGTTCTGCTGTCAGTGTTCGGAAAGCGTCCATATTTTGAGAATAACCGAGGCTGTGTAGAGTCGACTCAAGAATACAGTAATGCCCTTCTAGCTGCGGATAAAATACGGCCTGAGACTTAGAGCAGTTGCATGACACCGAAGACTGAAAGACCACTATGGACAACTTACTACTCTTGTAACATTGTACTTAAAATATGATAAAGTTTAACCGATAAATTACGTGGAGTAAGAAATTACTAACATTAATAAAGTAATACTTCAATGTATTTTAAGCTGTATTGTACAACAAAATTGAACTTAATTTTTCTTTCTCTCTCACAAGTGATGCAAGGCAGTGCAACCTATGGGCCGCATGCGGTCCGTAGGTTGCACTGCCAAGGTAGACACTCAAACTGGCAACCTATGGGCCACATGCAACCCGAAGTAATTTTATGTGGCCTCTAAATTACATTTCTTTTATACATTTGTTGCAAATGTGGTGTTGCAAGGATTTTAATTATTTAAAGTCCAAGTTTACATTATTCTCATTAATCACTAAAAGTGAAAATAAATAAGACACCAGGAAATCTATAAATTGAGGTAATTAATTTACAGTTTGATATAATCTTATTAAAATATTTGAAGATACAGATTTGACTAACTTTTATTCGTAACTGCCAAAAAATAAGTAGTCTCCGTTACGAATTTTTGTACTAAGAACAATTACTTTATTTGGGAATATATTTGGACGCCTTTTTTTCACAGTTCGAAACTAAAAAGAAAGGAATTCGCTTGAATTTAGTTGCACATAATCTGGTATATATAAACACTGTTGAATCATCCGTAAAAAGTTACTAAATCGTAAAAATAAATATGCAGCTGTTAATCTTCTGTTTCCTTTTGATTTACATCGAAGTGCAAGAGTAATATAAACAAAAATACTTTTTTTTCTGTTTTGAAGCGTGTTCTTGTACGCTGAATTAATTTACATAAATTATAATGTAAATTGTATATTATATGTAAATATATTATAATGCAAATTAATGAGCTTAAACATACCAAATTAAATAGGGTAGATGGTAAAAGTATTTTTCTGTTATTTATAATATGGGTTATTCCCTTTTTCTGTGTTTCTTAAATGCAAACCAGATTAACCGTAATTTTGGATTAAGCGTGTATGTTGGTTCCTGTATCAACCCGGTTAATCCTCCTGTTTAATCAGTCAGTTATAACTGATAAAAGATTCGCTTGTATTCCGATTTCAACTCGGAGCAGGAAAATCCTACTTCATGTGTATTTTAAATTTCAATAATAAACGCTTTAATTAGACAAAAGGTATTTTACTCCTGCGATGTAAGAGCTTGGAACAGAAATTCACACGAAAAGGCGATTGGCTACATTGCAATGTTTCTTGCAGAGTAATCGTTCTCACTTTCTGACCAATTTTCTTATTTGCCAAGGCCAGGTACTGACATTTACTGATTGATGCATTATTATCAGCAAAAACGCATGAAAGTCCATCTCCGAAAATAAAAATATTCATATAAATGAGTAAATAAAAATAAAATATTAAGGCAGGCTATACACTGATGAGTTCACTGTCAACGTAATACCGATTCTTTATATAATCGTAGTATAGAAAGGAAAAAAAAATAATGAGACTTAAACATGCAAATTCCTGTGAATGAATAACTACGATGCATTTCTAGTGAAAGGTTCTGGTTCAGTTGTTTCGCTGTACATATAAATCAAGTGTCAGTTAGTAAGCGTTAACTCACTTTTTGCTGAAAGTATTATCGGCAAGATGAGCTAAGAATTTTCCTTTAACGTTTTGTAATAAATCTCACTATGCGTTTGCAAAATCCACCACATCAATGATCAAATTCTGAGTATGGCATAATTAGCTCAGATTCTAAATTTTACTTTTAATGTTTTTTATAGTTACATCACGAAGTCCATTAATTAGGAGCAATTTATTTTATTGCTTTAACATCTGAGAGCTTGATTTATTAACAAATGCCCAACGTTTAGTAATGATTGCCTTATATTCCATTTGCTCACATAGAAACTGAAAAATAATGAGTTTATAATTTCTTTTTGAATATTTTTAATATTTCAGCCCTTTTCAAATTTTCATTCTGTTATTATTTGTAAATTATTGAAAGTTTTAACAATTTGACCTTGAAGAACGGTAGTGGAGTCTAATTACTTATACCATTTGCTCGGACAGAAACTGAAGCACTACTAATGCGTTTATAATTTCTTTATTTTCAATCTGCAAATTTTCCTTCTCTGTTACTTATAAATTGCTGAATGTTTTAAGATTTTGACCTTGAACTGTCGTAGCCGAGCCTAATAACTGACTAGTTCATAAGTTACTGAGGGGAATGGAAAGCAAAATAATTTTATATGGCTAGAAACACTAGGATCTAGTTCAGATTTAATTAACGACAAATAGGATTCCCCAAAACACTTACATCATCAAAATTTCTTTTTGAATGCTTATCTCTTCTTTTCACCTGAAAAATTTACACTTTTCTTTGTTTCTCGACCATCAGATCTAGAAAATGCATAAAATATTTGTGCAGGTGTACTGAAAGCACTGATTACTTAATATTTATTATTTTTAAAATGAACATTTTTATCTCGATGATATATTTGACTTCTACTTGTTGAATTTCCATTTTTAACACTTTTAGGGCTGTTTATCGAAATTGAAGCTTGCAGAAATTTTAGCTGAATTTCTGTTAACTCATTTATTTCTGTATTCTATGTTTCTCACAGAAGCACGATTTGTCTATTCATTATTTATTTTTAAGAAGGGGCATAATGAAAACTCATTAGAATGTCATCGTTGGAATTCGACCACGGATCTGCTAGTTGCTATTGGTTGTACCACCGCTTACACCACGAAATTATGCGCTGGGGAATGTAATAATTCTTTATAATCTCCCCTACTTGCAGGGCGACTGGAGAGACCAAATCCAAGTGGTGACAAATTTTCGTCCACTATGTTTTAGTTCAAATGCAACTTAAAGTAATTAATTCTTTCCCAGAAACATGAAACAACTCTACTCTGTCTTCACCGGAATTCGAACAACAGGTTCATCCTATTCCTAGCTGGGTTGCTACAGTATACACCACAACTGGGGCATTCCACATAGATTTCTGTTAAAATTTAAAACTTAGTGGACTAATTTCATAATTATAGGAATTAAGGAGTTTTCATAGGTATCAATAATATATTGTAGCGTATTTAAATTTTGTACGTTTATTTCTAAATTTTAAAAAGCTTTTAGGATCGCCGTACGGTAGAATCGTGTTTAATAGGTTCAAAATTCAGCAATTAATTTAAATGGCTTATAACCATTACACCAATATGCCAGTATCTATCTTTTAATAACTTCGAGCAAACACTTAATCCTTTAACTGCTTTACTCCAGTTATCCTTTCACAACTTTTAACAACTAACAACTTATTTGCTTGCGCTATACGAAATCCAGATAATGCCGTGAATGCAGAAACAATAAATAATGTTTTCAGAAAAACGACTTTTTAGCTTATATAAAATCGGATTTAAATCAAATATATTTTGTAAAGCATTGAAAATCTTGAACCAGAAATTGAAGTTCCACGAAAAAGTTTCTGTCGTTAACTTTCGCAGCTTCATTGCAACATTTGAAGAAACACTATTTGAACCACCGATGTTTGAAAATAATTATTTACATTTATAAATTCTAAATTTTGTTTATTTTCATACATCTATAAGCAATCTGCTATTTTAAATTCAAAACAGCAATATTTTCTTTGTGACTTTTTTACAAATTTATTTTAAATTCGTACAGCTTTTCATCGCTATCGAAATTTCAATCTCTCAGTCACGCTTATCTAGAGCAGGGATTCCTAAACACGTTTAAACCCAACGGATCGACTCCTTTTAAAGGACTAGTTTTCATTATCGAGCGCTTAAATGTTATTCTATAACACTTGGATTAGCTTATTTTATTATAAAAAAAGCACGTTAGGGCTATCTGCCTAGGGAAGGGGATGCCTTCGTGGAGAACTTCATAAGAGAAACTGGCTCATCTACATGTTTACACATCGGGAAAACCCTGAAAACGCCTGTTCGCCTGGATTCGAACCAGGTCAGAACTACCAGTGTTCGGCGATTTTACCGCTCGGTCGCTGGTAGGTTTATTCTATAATACATAACATTCAATATAAACATAATATAAATAACTACGCATGAATATCTGACAAGTGATAATTAGACGAAGAAACGTTTTGCATTTAAGAAATTGATTTATTACATTTATGCTTTATTATTTTTTGTATTATTACTATATTATTCTTAATTTAAAGTGGTTGGTGATACTGACTGCCGTACCGAAGGGCCCGGGTTCGAATCCCGGAGAAGGCACGGATGTAAATTATTTGTTTCTTCATAGAAGGCAAAAGTGGCCCGCCTATTAGGTGCCTCAATAATAAAGTGACCACTGCTTCCGGTCTCAGTAGCGGCCAACGGCTATAATGGATAATGGTCCTTGTTTACAAATATAAACAAGTGTTTAGAAGCGAAAACACAGATTCTAATTGCACTTTAATTAATTTGATGGCAGCGCTTGATACATTGATGCAATTTTTTAACGCATTATATTAGCATTACATTGGCATAAAATTACTCAATTCTCACAGCAGCCTCTTCAAAAGTGGCTCGCTAATTAGCCTTCTTCGAAATGTTTTGGTTATGCTTTCTTTTTGTTGTTCCTACATTTTCGTTTTTATATCGTACTTATTGCATAAGAATTATACATTTAAAAAATACTGTTGATATTTAGAAGATATTAAATGATTTTAGTGAATGTTTTCCTTTATATTTATTTTATATGATTTCTTCCACGATACATGATGCAGTTTTATATCAATAAACAATTAATTATCAGTTTTATTAATTAATCCATAGTATCTTTATTATGCCGATCAGCTGCTGGCGCATATTTGGCTAACGACCCCGTTGGAAAACTATGATCTAGGGATTAATATCAATTAATAATTCATAAATTGCTTATAGTATTTCACTTTCATTTTTTGCTATCTCAGCTTGAATCAAAGCATATGCTCTCGCAAAGATGCTTTAAATTTATTTCTTATATACATATGTTTTTCTTTCTAAATAGTTATCGGCTAACATTCAGAAACTTCGTTAAAACAAAAAGGGTCGTGCCACAAGAGCTGACACACTACATCTTGAGGCCACTTCAGCCGGATTAATCTTTCCATGACAGAATGCCTCAGTTAGATTTTTACTCAGCTTTAAACAAATGGATTAAATGTCTTTGGTATGCTTCTGATCCAAAACCTTAGTCCTATCTGCCGAAAAATGGAAAGTAATGATAAACGTGTTGCAATTTTTTATTCCAATATGGTTAAAAGTGAGGCTGCTAATAATTTCAATCTCCGAACAGAAATCGTATTTATTCTACTTTACTTTCATGACGCACGCACGCACGCACGCGCACGCACACACACGCACACGCACGCGCACGCACGCACAAATTTAAATATTTTTATACTCTGTTACTGTTCTCAAATATGTCGCTGATACATAGGCTTCTTAATTCGCGTGACAGAGCAATGCATTTCAATACGTTAAAGTTATTGATTAATTGACTGATTGATAGAAAGCCACAGCCACTCGTCCAAAAGCATAAAGAAAATCAATTTCTTAGCTTGAAGGACGTCTTTTTAAAACGAAATGGGTAAAGAATGCAATGTTTGATAGTTTTGAGTGTTTGATGAAGAGAGATTAGTTTATTTCGAAGCGGAAAGACGTGAAAAATGAGCAATGCCCTCGCCGGGGTTCGAACCTGGACCCCTCGAATACGAGCCGAGTGTGCTACTGTTACACCAAGAAGGCTCCCCTTTTTAAAGGGCGATTGGGGATTAGAGGAACCAGTCGCCAAAATTCTGGTTGTGAGGAAACATCAGTTCGGGAGCCACTGTTAGAGACTTTATTAATTTTTGAAGCAAGAGAGATAAGAAATGTCCAATGCCCTCGCCGGGACTCGAACCTAGAGCTCTCGAGTACGCGCTGAGTGTGCTACCATTATACGACGAAGGCATGCAAAAAGGAGGGATAAAATACCTTATAAGGATTGGCGCTTTGAAAGCCATGAAGTATTTCAAAGCATTTCAGTTTAAATTAAGTTACATTTGAAAGTTTGTTCATCTAATACTCTTGGTCACGTAAATAAAAAATCATTTAAGGATAAGTTATCTTTGTGAGACATGAAATAAACCACATAAATGTCAGTTTGCTGATAGTTTTGTCATCGAAATTGCATCGAGAGAAAAAATTTGGCTTCCTATTCTTAACTACAAGAATACTTCTGAATTTAACTCTAGGGCTTTCCCATCGTAGGAAACATTAAGGATAGCAATGAAGCTGTGAACAAATGTTTTTATAAACATGTGATAAATACACAAGTAAGAGTGCTAAATACGTGGAAGAAGAAAAATTGCATTCTGTCATAAAAAATGCTATAATTTCTTAGTTTTTTCATTATGAATTACTGATGAATAAGCTGCGGGTCTGACTTGAGAAATGTGTAAGTGATTGGTTAAAACTGAACGTACTATAAATCTAAACTTAATATCGCTAAAATAGCCTATCACAAAAATTCAAGTTCAGGTAGAGAGAAAAACTAGTAGTTTTATAATTGAAATAACTGTACCTCCTGCACATAAAACTTCCCTGGTTTATTTTTAAAATAACAATATTGATGTAAATTAGTTTACTTTCATATAACTAAAAAAATTACTCACCAGATGATTTACTCACCCAAAGGTAATAGCACAAACCCCTGATACGAACATTCCAATTTTCATCATAAAACCCGGCTTCAAATGTACGACCTGAGTGCAATTAAAAATTACCTTCAGTTTAATATTTCAACAGTTGCAATTGCAGCATCTAACAATAGATACAGAATAGTAGCATTTTTGAATAGTTGGAAACTAAGTAATAAGTTTATGTTGAAAATAGTTAATGTACATAATTGAAAATACAGAAGAAATAACTCAGATATAACAATGAGAATTTGATTTGGCCTTTGTAAGTTATAATTAAACAGGAAATCGCGTTTTCCAAAAAAGAATGAAATAATAAACAATTAAATAATTACCCATTGTGAGTTAAATGGACATGAATCAGTCACCGAGCAATGTACCAAGATTACGAAAAAATAAAATTAACCAATAAAAAAATTAAATACCACATGAAATCGTTAACCATGAATGTTTATTCAGAGTAATTATGTTAACCATTGAAAAGAAAAATAATAATAACAATAAATCGAGTTTCCATTTATTTCTAAATTACAGCCTTAAAGTAATTTTTAAATATGTCAGAAGTACTACTGTTAAATGTAGCAGTTACACGCATTCTTGTACTTAAAGGAAATTATTTACATGTTAATAAGCAGAAAAAATAACTGCACAGTAATGTGCTTGACATATATTACATTTGTAGCGAAAATGAACAATGTATGAGTACACAGAAGTTCATTAAAGAAAGAAAAATTTCCGGAAAGAAATAAAAATTAATTGTTTATATACAGGCTCCGTTAAATATAATGCATTATAAAGTCTAATACGTTGCTGAAATTCAGTGTAAATATATAGCATAGTATGACGCAAAAGCGAAAGGCGGAGACGGCGAAGAGCAACTGAAGTGGTAAAGACTGTATAAATACGAAAAATTTATTGGTATTATTTAAAATAAGTGAGCTACCAAAAATCAAAACAAAACCCTATAAAATGAATACAAAGTTAGTACAAAATACATGTTTGTTTAAACACAAAATTAATTCCCTGTCTTCCTAATGTTGTAGAGACACTGGGCATTTTTTTGAAACAGGAGATATGAAAAATGAGCAACGCCTTCGCCGGGAAACGAACCACGGACCTCTCGGCTACGCTTCGAGCGCGCTGACCACTACACCACGAAAGCATGCGAAAAAGGGCGGGAGAAGTACCTTATATACTCCCCCTTTCAAAGGGTGACTGGGGTTTTGTGGTCCCAATCGTCATATGCTGGCGGTGGAGAATCATCATCCACCAACTTTTTAGTACGGGCGCCAGTTGTAGAGACATCAGAAATTTTATTGATATAGATTGATACAGATTTTATTGAAGCAGGAAATTGAAGAAATGAGCAACGCCTTCGCCGGGAATCGGACCACGGACCTCTCGGTTACGCGTTGAGCGTGCTGACCACTACACCACGAAGGCTTGCGAAGAAGACCGGAGAAATACCTTATAATGTTAGGTAATTCGTTTTCTTCCCCAAGATGGGGATCATGAAGTTTTCTAAAAAAAATTAATTTTTTCTACATTTATCACGTGTTTTAGAAGTTACGTTGAGATTTTTAGTATAAGAAAGACAACTATATTAACATAACGGCCTACATTCATATATAATATTCATCAATCGAATCAATATATAATCAGAGTTTAATGTTGTTACAATAAATATCTTCAAAAATTAAGTTACTTTAATATAAAATAAACTGGAAAAGAATACAGAAATGCAAACAAATTTCATGACGCATTAGAATAGCTAGAAAATTCATGCGTAAACCCAAACTCGTGGAATGTTTTATGGCAAAGGATCTATACTTAAAAAAAAAACTGTGTGTTTAAAAATTAGATTGGTTGAAGCTGTGAAAATCACGGATGGTATAAATAGTTATTGAAAAGTACTTCACAAATTTAAAAAATTAATTGTGAAAAATGGTATAAACAATAGAAATACGAAGTTTACAGATTTTATTAAAAAATAAATAAAAACTTTTTTAATCATATCATTGCTAATCTCAGGGTTTGAAACTTTTGTTGTTACTTTTGAAGAAAATAATCCTAAAAAACTTACAAAAAAATAATACCTTAGGAGAGATTATTTCTATGAAATTTACACGAAATTTTATTTTTTTAAATTGGGATTAAATTTTTATTTACTCCTCTACCACTAAAACGTATTTTCGTGCATTTGTATTTTGTCTTATAAATAGTATTTTTATATTTTGGCATTCTTGCTTTTATATTCTATGAAATCAATAAATTTCAGTCAGCATTTGTACAATATTTATACTCAATAGAAAAACAAGTACTAAAATCTTTTTTAATCTGGAAAGAACATTCTTTCAAGAGGACAAAGATGGATTCAATAGGGGAGTTTCAAGACTTAAATGTTTATCGAAGCTTTCTATGTCGTTGCACTTGAGATAACACAGTAGAAAAAACCATATTCAACTAGAAAATTTAGATCAAACTGTATATTCTCAAAATGATGGAAACGCCATTGAGAATAGGAAAGATAACTTGCAATTTTACTATCAAAGGAGGATGAGTGATACGGCCAATAACCGAGATTCAGTTTGCGTAAATCTCTAGCATTTGAGTTATTTTGAACTCGAATCGACTGATTTTCGTCTTCGCGTTTGCTGGTATAGTTCGACCGCCTCATCGGCGACCATGAGCGCAAACACGCATGCGCCATTCGGACCGAATTATTCTCAAAATAGGGTGGAAGGATGGAGACTTTCTTTCCCTCCAGCATATCTCTTTCCGGAGAAGAGAAAACTTTCACGTGACTTTTCACGTTGCAGCAACTAATGACTCTCCTTTTGGACGAGTCTATGTGTTTTGGCAGAATGCCAGCCAGGATTGCGTTTGAGACGGTCGAACTATACTTATAAAATATATCCATTTAGATTGGTTTACTGAACAGTTTTTATTTTATTCCTTCCTAGAAATTTCTTTGAAAGCTTGAGATATTTTAGGATTAGGAATACTTGGATTACAGCAAAGCATACGACAGCTATATGCCTAAGGAAAGAGCTGCCTTCGTGGAGAGCGTTTCAAAGGAAACTAACTCGAGCTGACGCTTCACTTGGGAAAAATTACGAAAACTGCCATGAAGTCAGTACATTCGCTGAGACATAAATCGAGTTCAAAGTACCAGTGATCATCGATTTACCGCTCGGCTGCTAGTAGAGTGAGATACTTTAGAAAAGGTTTCATGTTTCTTTGAAATTCCTGGAGTCTTTTTCTGAAGAACTGTAGGATAGTATTTGTAGGTATTGTGTAGTGGATGCAATACCCACATTTATTAAAAAAATCTGTAATGTTTTCGTGCATAATGTTTTGTTAATATTAAAGTATTCATCAGATTTTTGGTTCAGTTAGAAGATAGTGCCCATATAAAGAATTCTATCAAATTTCAAATATGTAGAATTAACCATTTTTAAAATATCATGCGCGAAAGGTGGAAACATGACGCGAACGCATAAAAAATTTTGTCACAAAGCAGATTAAATTATAAAAATATTTGTGGTAACACAAACTTTCTGGATACTAGTTCAGAAAGCAGGTATATTACATGTAGTCAGCTGTAAAAGTAATTGCTTTTAAAATAAACAAAATATCCCAATTCTTGCAAGGGTCACATATTCGAAGATATGAAGGGTTTTAAGGTGTATGTGCCCCCTTAAATTTAACTTTACATTTGAAGTTAGTATTATTTTAAGTCAGAACTTAGTATTATTTTAAGTCATCTCTTCATAAGTGTTGGCTGAGCTTGTAAGCACCAAGAGTGTCTTCTGTTCTTCTGTTTCAAATGAAAGGGTCTTTTACACCCTTCTCAATTTTCAGTTGTTATTTTAGACTTAATGATAATTCGCGTAACGTCTACCAAGAGTTTGGACACTATTTGGATGATTCCAAAACATACCAAACTTTATAACTCAAATGAACGAAGAAACGCATATATATCAAAATTCAATTATTCCTTGAAAGCTTTTATGAGCAAACTGAAAGAGAAAGATCAATATGGAAGTGATATATGTTTGAAACGATCATTAACTGCTGTTTACGGTGATAAAGAAACACGGTTCTACAATTTCCTAAAACTGAAATTTACAATATTTCACAGAACATAGATTAAATTCAGTCGATATTTTCTGAATATAACGATGACTTAAGTTTTAATTCTGAATATAACGATGACAGATCTTCTCAGTGTCACACAGCAAAAGTAGTTGTACTTCAAACTATTAAGAACGTAAAACGCAACGCAATACACAGCGCGCATTTAAAAGGTGAAGTTCTCATGGATATCTAAATACTCCAAATTTTAGCTCTGAACTGACAACAACTCAGAGCAGATACTGTCTCCGGTCTTACATAGGCTTAACCCGGCCGCCGAGAAATCTCTAGCAGCTTCCATTTCTCGAAATTATTCGAAGGCTTATACGGTTAAAGTTACATCTAAGGGACAGATACGGTTACAGTTACATAAAGAGATCATGTATTCAATTACAGTATCAATTATTAATACAGGGACCGGGCCGAAATGGCGCCAAATGGTTGCCAAGTCTGGCAGCTATTGGAGTTTTTATCGTCACATTTGGCGATAAAATGTAGTCGCCAAATAAAGTAAGAAATGCAAATTGATGCTCATGTTGCAATGCTCCAAATGTGGCTGTACATTTCGCTGTAATTCTGTGCTCGTATATTTCTAAGAAAGTCTTTGATAATGTTTTTGATGATTTTGGAAACTAACTTTTATCGCCAAAATCATCGCCAGCTTCTCGATATCTCGCCAATTTATCGAAATACCCATTTTCTCAATGTTAAATACTTTCCCCTTCATTTTTATTTTTCCAGTAAAGCTTCGTCTCTTTTAAGAATTTCATGTTACATTATATAGAAAAATATTACAATTTCACATATAATTTGCCAAAAAATTATCTACTTATATACAAAATCCGTAACGATATTTTTAATCCACGGTATTATGAGTTATTTCTAATTCATTTTTTTAAATTCACATAATAAAGCTCTGAGTAGGAAAGAATCACTATTGAAGAAAAGAATCGCCAGAACAGCTGAGTCTCTACGATCACAGTCTCTCAGGAAACTGCTTCCAGAAAAGACCCAAACTGTCCGGAACGGTGCGAGGCATTCTTTGATAGATTTCAAAGAACACTACTTTTAAACTTCAGCTAATTATTACTGCAATTTGATTAAAGGAAATAGTCCTTCTAGTATAAATCTATTTTTCATCCTTTGGAGTTTCAGATCGAAAAGATTGTCTGTAATATTAAACATGGACGAGATATTTCATATTGCAAACATACATTCCGAAGCAAAATTTTCAGTACAGTGATTGATATACATATGCAGATAGAGGAGAAATTAAATATTATATTGGCTCGAATATGATAAAGAAGAAATTAAATACTAAACTGCCTGCTGTGTTTCGAAATACAACAAGAAACTTTCCCACTCTTCGAGAAATGTAAGAAATTCTCATAGTATGAGAGACCAATAATTGATGAGAAATTGGTTTCAGAAAATTAGCGTCTGCAGAACTTTGTTTTCTTGCCACGTTTTCATAAAAAGGTAATAGGAAATCGCTAAAAAATTACCATTTCTTTTAGCAGACGTTACGATACCCTGGGAAACAGCAATTTCGTCATCTTAGATCTGTCACTTGTTTTTGATTAACGTTTGGCCTCGGAATCCAAAAATAGCTTCTCTTTGTCTCAAAAGTCATACAGAATATGCATATAAAGGCAAATAAAAGGAAAACTTACCAAATATACTGTTCACAAAGAATAAGTTTTTTCGTGCAAAGGCTATATATAGTTACAGTGAGCTAAATTTTGTTCATACGAATAGTAAAGTTTTTTATTAAACGGTAAACATACATATTAAAGTAAAACGTTTCGCGTGTGGCTTTTTCTGGAAGGTTTAATCAGTAGACTCGCTTGATGCTCCAACAATAATTAGTCTTTATATATACATCCATGGTACCGCGCCTCCATGACCTACAGATCTCGGTGGAATCGTTCACACTTTTCATCACTGACTGCACCAAGATTTTTTGGGAAGTTACCAAGACTGCTAGGAACGAAATGCAGTTTGATGCTCATGTTGCAATGTTCCAAATGTGGTTGTACAATTCGCTGTAATTCTGTGCTCATATATTTCCAAGAAAGTCTTTGATAATGCTTTTGAATGCCAATCAAGCATTCTTTAGAAGTTCTGTCATTGTTCTGATGAAATGCTCATCTTTAATGAGCTGACAAATCTGTGGACCATCAAACACACCGACCTTTACTTTTTTAAATCACAGGCTAGGAAATTCCCAAATAAGATACTTGAAACAGTCTCCTTCAATTGGCAAAGCTTTAACAAACTGCGTCATTAGATCTAATTTAATATGCAGAGATGGAAATACAATGTTCTTTTTTCGAAAAGTGGCTGATATAGAATATTTGAATCATTAGCTTTCAGGTCAGATCTTGGCGGCCATTTCGACTGCACCCAATGCTTCTCACGAGCTCTGATATTTCCACATACACAAAAGCAGGTATACTTGTATATTCGCGTTGATGGACAAGGAGCAAGCAGACTATTTTAAAGTCAACACAGATGATCCATCGGTGCATGTGATATTGCAGCAAATCAGTGAATCTCTTTATGTCTTCATATTCTTCTCTTTATGTCATGTCTTATAAGATACAGTTCAAGCTCCGCTTTCAGGTCTTGATGAATAATTGCCATTGAAATGCGTTATAATTTAATTTCCAGCTCTTCCACTAAACCACATACGTTATGGCAGTACACAAATCCAACATCACTTCGAAAGCACTGCAGAAACGCACTTTCTCTTGACCGAAAGTAGGATACTTTTGTTGCTTTTTCAATCAAGTTTTTCTCGTGCAGTCTTAATACTAACACTCTGAAGCTTTTTTCGGGTAGTCCCGAATATCGTGCCAAATCATTCAACTCATGCTGATCAAATCCCTTACGAACGTAATCATCTTCAATTTCAAAATCTTCGTCATTGGAATCAATTCGATATTTCACCTGAATCGTATTCTCGCATTTCTGAGGAAAGTTAATTCTTTAAAAATTGGCGTTGAGAGTTCAGCTGAGTGAAGCAATAGGCATATGAGCTGATGGTAAACTAGGATACTCAGTTTTACATTTTTTTCTTGTTATATCTGACGTTTTTACTATACAAAAGTAACAAACACTCGAGTGATCGTTGGTTTCTCGCCAAATCATAGGTATACCAAATAAAAATTTAAAACGTATTTCCCTTATCCACATCCGTAATCTCTCGAAATTTTGCTAGCACATTTTGTGAGGGGACAATAATTTATATTTATCAATAATTTTCACTTTAAAATAGGCTTGCCTGAGACATATACTGTTTGTCCTTTGTCTGGGAACAGTAAAACTAGGCGCGAACTAGCAGAGGCAGCCATAAAGAAAGGTTTCAGTTCATATACAAATAAAAACTAAACATTGCTAACCTTGTACATTAACAAGAATTCGGGGTCCACGTCGGAATGCACTTTACTATAGAGCAACATACAACGTCTTACAGTATCTCAGGTGTAATTGAGCTAATTTAGACAAGTATGCACCTGTGGCTGCTTTCCTACGGCGTCAATCACCTAGTGCCAAGCGGATGGTTTATTTCAGCCAGTACGAGAGCAGCAGTATTTCCTATTATCCACGCTCGATGCTGCGGACAGTCGTCACATTCACATAAAGTGCAGAGAAAAAACATGACGCGGTGGTAGGAGAAAACTAACTACAGTTTTGAAATCAGCACACCTGTCTAACTCTAAAGCACCTCAAAAATCAAACTGTGCAGAAATTGTGTTACGAACTGTTTCTCAGTGTATTTTATTGCAATTAACAGAACGTAGTTTGCCCTTTACCTATAATAGGGTTTGGTTAAATGCTGTAATATCAAAATAACTGAAGTTTTATTTTCGCTTGCTTTATAAATTCAGCATGCACGGGTTTAAACTTACTTCTCTTCTCCCACTAAATCAGTAATTCATAACAATTTTAAGTTAAGGTGTAGAGACATTGTAAATTTTTGGAAGCAGGAGAGATGAAAAATGAACAATGAACAATGAACGGTGGGACTCGAACCATGGACCTCTCGAACACGCGTCGAGTGTACTGACCATTACACCCCAAATGTATGCTAAGAAGACGGGAGAAATACCTTATAAAGGAGACACTTAAATGAATACCCATGATATTATCCATAGTTTGAATTTTTAAAATCAAAATCGTTATTATTATTATTATTATTACCGTTCAAAATGAATATGTTTTAACAGATAATTAATATGCATTTCTATCCTTTTTGTGTTCTACAGAGTTTCTTAAAAGGTGATCTTGACGTTGACAGACGGAAAAGTAAGTAAACAAGATAATACAGAGTGTTAATCTCTAACTGTTTACATTCCACAGAATGGTAATTCACGCAAATTTAACATTGGAAAAGGAAGCAAAGTTTTTTATTGCGCAGTTTATAATTATGACACGCTAACATCACACTTAAATCCAAAAGGATGGTCCTGAAGTACCTCGAAATTTTGCTTGCACGTTAGAATTGCTCGAAGGAGAGAAAGAAAGAAAAGAAAGGAGTTCAAAAGAAATCACTGAAACGATCTCGGAAGGGAAACACTGGACTATTACAAATGGAATGGCCATTGAATGACGTCAAGTTTCTACTCGTTGTGGAAGAAAGCAAGTACTGAGGTTTACGAGAATTTTTTATGTTACAGAATTTTTTTTATTACAACGTCACACGTGGGTGTTACGATTCTAATATTTGTTTCATTCATTTAGCATTAAACATTTAATACTACCGACATTAAAACAATTGTGGAAGCAATTCAATTATAATTTAGTGTCTGTAATTAATGAGTTCAAACTGAGAGATATTGCAGCAGCTATAATAAAAAACTCGATAAACCTTTCGATGAAGAAACACTAATCTATTCATCGTTGGTGTGCAAAATTTAGTTCAGAAGATGAGGCTATAAAATTAATCCACTGACCATTGTACTACTTCCTTCATTCGAAAGAACTAAAAGATTTAATCACATCAGATTCACGAGAAACTGTATGAGAGATCTCCCAAATATTAAATTTACACTTTTCAACTATTTCAAGGCACAATAAACAAAATCGGCCACTGGGTACCACACAAGCTTACTGATGAAAGCAAAATACCGAGGCATGAAATGTGCTTTATTAGAGGTGGGTATTCTATGACAATCGTACGTGTTCGTCAAAGGAAATCTGGGAGTGAAAGGCGTTACAGGAAGGAATCCAAAGGCCCTTTTGCATTCAAAGAAGATGTTACATGGCGGTCTTCTGCTGGGTGTTATTCACTACTCATATCACAAGTTCAAATGATAAATGCATTTCGATATTGCACATACACGCAACAAGTGCACAATAAACATTACTTTAAGAAACCTGCATTTGGAACATACATGAGGCCCTATTGTTTTAAAATAACACTCAACCACATATGGCAGTATCAACAACACAGCAAATCAATAATTTGGGACATGAAGTTATGCCTGATCCTCCATACTCTCTTTCTGTTTCCACAACAGATTACCATTTTTTCTGATATATGAGCCATTGATTGTTCAAAAAATACTTTACTAGCGACGCATCAATTTAGAAGTGGAGCGCTTCATCACGTCCAGTGGCACTGATTTTTATAAATGTGATATGCAGGAAATTTGCCACGTGTTGATAACAATTGATTAATGCAGCTAGAGAATACTTTGATTAAGTAAGCGCTATTGTTTTAATTCTCTCCGTCTTCAAATCAGCGATTTCATTTCCAGCCACCTAATGTTTTATGGTGTTATATCTGTAGCAGATATAAATGCTATGATATTAATTTTCTCAGGAATGCTTTCGATTACAAATAAGTCATGTACAAAACACTGAACACAAAGGAAGCACAATAATTTCATCCATTGGATCTAAAACTTGCAATAGCATAAATTTCTTTGCAAATCTTTTTTCTAGTAGAAACTGCATGAAACAATGTTTTCATTTGAACTTAAAAAGTTTAGATGGTCAGATATTTTATGCAGATAGTGCGGAAAATATAAATTAAGATTTTGTATAAAGCCGATATGAACAGCATAAAATATAGATTTATATTTGAGAATTTTGCCCCGCGAAAATTTAATGGGTCTGACCAAGACAGAAAAAGAAAGCGGTTATAACATTAAAAATAATGATTTTAGCCTGACGTGTTCTTTTTTTTTCACACTGATAAAAACTAAAGCTAGCATCATAAAGAAAGCAACGTCTCGGTGTGGAAAAATCAGGTGAATAAAATATATAAAAAGATCTTTCAGTTTATAATATTAATTGGCATAATAATCGATGCTAATAAGAAGCCTCTGGTATATAAATGACACTTTAAACTATTAAGCATTAAAGGTAATGATAAATTATACTTAATTTACCAGCAACAAACGAATCAAAGCTAATGTTAAAAAAAGATTTCTGAATAAAGGGACTCTTTTTTTTATACAATAATCGACTGAAAGTTTGTCGATGCTTTATCAGAACTAATACCATTTTCTAAAGTTTACGTGAGATTCATATTGTAAAACATAGGCCACAGAGTAATCAGTCTTCCTTTACACAGACAGTAACTTAAGAACGTGATTCTTTCTATAAAACCTCAGCTATAATTTCTCATAAATTACCCAAGTGAGCAAGATCATGAACAATCTAACATTGCATATCTTGGCAAATAATACTGAAGAGGCATTTTAAGAACACGTGTACTTTTCTTTATACATATGCTGTTCTGTTGTTGCTTCCAGAGTCTCAGATGGGTAACATGAAGCATCAAGAGGGCAGCAGTTTGAGTTAAAATAACACGGCGAATAACGATTATTGGAAATGCTTAGGAAACAAGAATCAACATATTATTCATAAATTTATAAATCTATAGGACTAGTGTTGAATGTTTAAATGCAGAACTTTCTGCTTCAGCTGTAGAAGTGCAAATCTGGCAACGTTCCCTCGGATATTGCTCTTGGTACATCCGTTGCGCTAAGCTTCCACTACCACCTGCTCCGCCGTAAAAAAATACATACTCCTTGTTCGTGTAGTCAAATATACCATATGAAATAATTTTCATATATTTTAATATTTCTTCCCAAATGAAAAAATGTGTAATTATTTCATATGATTAGCACCGGAATGGTGCTCGCTGTCTTCTGACTCCAGTAGCCAATACATCTGACCTAGCCCGTGCCTTTGGTGCCGCTGTTTACATCAGACACGATGAGCCAACCTAGGAACGGAATTTAGTGATCAATCAATCAATTGCCGCCTTTCCTTTCCTCTCGAACTTAGACCATGCCTTTTTTTCCCGAGATCTTCACCGACCAAACATAGTTTGCAATATGTTCCATGGCAATTATTGCTGCTTTTGATGCTTAGTATCACCTTTCTAAATGTGTTTGCCTTATTAACAGAATACTTTCTATGTAAATTTTGCCGCATTTAAAGAGGGAAAGTAATTCATAATTTAATGCTGATATCTAATATTTTTAAAAAATCGTAACATTCATACTTATTATAAAGTTATTTCCATTTAAGCATGCAAAAAATCTTTAAACCGAGTTTGATTTTCTGAGATTTATCGGTATAATACCTTTATTTTCTGAACGTCGTTGTTCAACTGCAACTTAACCCAGTAAGGCGAACATAGGGACGTCGTTTAGTAGGAACTGGATTTCTGGTAAGGCCAAATTTCGTATGACTACCATATTCAGTTCGATTTCTGAGTGATTTTCCTTCCCAAACGGTGACTTGCTTAACTTTTTCTTTTCCGCCCCTTGATTCAGCTGCTTCTTATTTCTCCACGGTTTGGTCTGACCAGCTTGTTTTTTATCCGGCTTTGCTACCTTCCCCTCTTGCCGATAGGAATTCTGCTGACCTTGAGGTTGCGTCTGGGCGTGAAACCTTGAATACTGCCTAAAATTGTTCGCACGCGCGTTTTCGGCCGTTCGCCTACTCTGAAATTTGACAGCTAGTTCGAATAAGCTTTCCAGCGTTTGCGGATTTCTAACTTCAAGGAAATCTTGAATTGATGGAAATTATTTCGCAGCAAAATTATTTCGATGACTTTGTTGTCGGGCCTTCTCCCATATAATAATTTGACAAATGAATCTTCCTTAAGATGAAATCTGTTAATTCGTCGAAGTTAGCTTGATATTTACTAAATAATTCTGATTCCAGTCTTGCGCGGTCTCTTACAATTGGGAATGCTTTCAACAGCGAATTTTTAAAGTTTTCCCACGTGTACGTTTCGGATTCTGGATTTCCCAACAAACTCTTGCCAATATTCTTGTACCAGCTGAGAGCTTGACCTTTTAAGTTCGATGTAGCGATGATAATTCTTTGCCGCTGGTTCAAGGATAACGTGAAGTGTATATCCAGCTGCTCCAGAAAGGTCATTAAGGATCCTCTTAAGAAAAGGAGGAAATCCAGAAAGGTCATTAAGGAAGCCAACAACAACAAAAGTTCTTGTTGGCTTCATCGCCGCTCTCATAGCTTCCACTATAAATCCGAATCCCTCCATGGGGTTTGGTTGTGCCTGAGGGAACTGAAAGGTGGGGGGGGAGGTCAATGAGAAATCTTCAGTACCTGGAGGCATGGTTCGTTAAGGGATCGTTAAAGGAATTTCAGGGGCCAAATGTGGGGTTTTACTTATTTAATTCCAATGTTCAAGCTCAGAACCCCATAAAAACTAACAAGCGAATAATCGCTTAACTGGATGAATAAACTCGTAACACTTAAGAAGGGTTAACTGCCCTTTATTTCTCAGAATATTTACAATCAGTTCCTAACTTGGAACTTACACAAAGCCTCTACTTGGGCTTGAACTTAAGTAATTATGAAATTAAACTAAACTAAGTTTAACTAAAGCTAAAAGCTGAAAGATGTCAGAATTCTAAGTAGTTGGCCCCTAAATATTAATTAAATCGGCAAAGACAAGCAAGGGCCTAAAGTATGGCCGAGCGTACTATCTAAGAGACAATGTATCCAAAACGCGCGCTAGTCAGGAAAATCAGACTCTCTCTCTTTAGAAGTCGGTGAAGCATCGACTTAAATAGAACTCTTACTCATTTGCATTCACTGCATTTCTGAAATTACCTTCTGGTAGGAAATTGTAAGCTGAAATTAGAATGAATAGGCAAGGGGCATAACTTAAAATAACTGTTAATATACTTAGGATAAACCTTACAGCCCTCTAAAGTATACAATAGCCTAAGGTGCAGTTTACCCTATACACTGCATCAGTTTATTATAGATAGTCTTAAAGGATTTTTTGATGATTTCTTATAGTACACACTCAGGGAGATGCTCCTTTGTTAGGAATTATAAATGATTTCATTTGAAATCTTCCCACCCCTTGGCTCGTTAAAAGGAGGGAGGAAAGAAATTGTTGAGAATCTCTAACGGAATTTCAGACGTTTTGGTTTTTTAACGGAACACGTGAACGAAAGCGTTCGCATTCTAAATTTGTGTTAAGACGACGGTAGAAAGGGCAAAAGGGGTTTAAGCCGAGCTGCGTTGCCAGGCAACCAGTCTGTGCTACGAAAAACGAAATCATGGCCTCTTGGCATAAAGTTCGAAGTTTTCAACTTTATACCCATTTGGGATAAGCGTCGACTATTCAGATCGAACGCTCGAAACCTGAATGGGAAAACAGAGAGGGAAAGCTGTAGATACATCCACGCATGCGCAAATTTAGCTTCTCTAAGTGGGTGCGGCTTAGACCCTGTGTCGCTGGTGTGAACGGAATTCCCGCATTTTATTCCTTGTGACTATGCCTTTGTGACATTTACATCGCCGTCTGAACGCAGCTTAAGGATTAAGACACACGACTTACATGCCTCTTCACCCTTGGTTTCATTCCCCGCAACGGATCCGTTGGCGCCGGCCACCGTTGTATAAGACGCACTCAGATTTTAGACACGAAATTGCTAAAGATAAAGTGCATCGTATACACCGGGAAATACCATAATTTTGAATTCCATAAGTAGTATAAGAATTTTACTCTCGTAACTCTATTTTCAAGAAGTGTGTTCAAGATCTTAATGAATTCATTCAGAAAAGGCTTTTCATTAACAATCACTTACGAGTTTTCCATATACCGGTGCTGACAGGAACATGACAAGCTGATAAACACCAAATACTAATCCATACGCGGTTGCTGATGCATGCTTTCTTTCCGCCTGAAAAGAGAACGTAGTTTCACAATTAGTATGCTAAGCAATAGTTGTTTAGATCTATATTAATGACCACAAAGTGTACATAAAATAAAATCTAGGCATGAAAAAAAAAGAGTCGTTGCTGTGTCACAAAAGCATTGCTTAACAGGTAAGAAATTACAGAAAAGCCCCAAAATGTTACAAAAGTTAACAATTCTGCTTATAAACTTTGATAACTAGAATTCATTATATTTTAAAAGCATTCATTTGTGATGCTAGTACCAATAAATAACTTTTAGAACAAAAAATTAAATCTTAAAATAATAAATCTAAGTTTCTGTAGTTTTACCATATTCAATAAAGTTTCAAAACGTCAGCTGTAACTGCAATGAAGATGGTAACAACAGAATTTTCAGTGAAACGGTGATTTTGCTAAAAATTTAAATTTCTCAGCTTTCATTAGCTACATGACGCGCCAAAATGTTTATGTAATGACTTATGAATTAGTAATTTTGACGTTATCCCTCTGTTTGCACAATCACTGCTTTTAAATTTCTGGATTTATTCTTATTAAATAAAAAAAATATATTAATTCCAGGTTTAAAAAAATAGCTCAGACAGGCTAGCACCCACACATATTTTGAATCTTTAATCAAGGGAAGCACGTCATTTACGACACTGATTTGATATTGAATTAGAGATAGAAAGCATTAGGCAAATATCACGGTGCTGTTGCTTCATTTC
Source organism: Stegodyphus mimosarum (assembly GCA_000611955.2). NCBI lineage: Eukaryota > Metazoa > Arthropoda > Arachnida > Araneae > Eresidae > Stegodyphus > Stegodyphus mimosarum. The sequence goes on from KK117167.1 coordinate 84,804, forward strand.
TGCACATGTGAAGACAGTGCCGTAAGGATATACACATATATAGATGGAAGTGTAGCTCCCTCTAAGCAATTGTTAAAGGTAGCATGATGAGTAAAACTTGCGACTGAGATACTTTCGATAAAGGACAAGTAATACGTGCTGAACCTATGAGTCAGTATATTTCATAAATAATTCGAGAACTGGGTTTTCCCTTTCTGTAGAATCAAGAGAATGGCGAAAATACACGGAAAAAGAAAGAGGAATCAGGGGAACTGCAAGAACAAGCAGCCTAGAATGACAGTGATCTTCGAAGCCTCAACCGTATCATAAGTAGTCAATGACAAATTTTAACTCTAGTGACAATCCAAACTAAATGAAGATCCAGTCAGTAGATAGACTATGCAGTGGTTGCCGTATGGGCTTTTGAAGACCAAAATACACAAGATTACCACTTCAAACTCTGAGTCAGAATGCTCATCATCTTGCATGGACCACAGAGCAGAGATGGCTGACCGATCAACGATTTGAAATAAGTAAGTAGTCTTAATTCCTAATTCATCACGCTGATGGTATGCTGCGAATATAGCTCTAGCCCACGAAGCCACGGACCCAGCGGACTAGATTAGAAGTTCGGTCTGTACTATGTCACAGCGGCTCAGTGATGGTTTAGGGTCTTTTCTCTTGGCAGTGTTTGAGATTTCTGGCACTTATACCAAGCACCCTCGCTGCATCTAAATATGTATATCTTATTGGCGATGACGTCATTTTTTCTGCCATCCAGATGGAAACAGAGTGTACCAGCAAGACAATTCCTCTTCTTACAGATTTCGGTTGGCCAGTATTTGTCTGGAGAAACATTCCACTGAATTCTTCCTACTAAAATGATTACCAAGAAGGCCAGACGTTAAGTCCCATTGAACACCTTTGAGATACTTGGAAAATGAATATGCAAACAAGTCACTTATCACCAGCGTTCTTTACTGATTGATCGGAAATTCTAGAAAACAGTTGGCAAGCCATACTTCTGGAACACGTCTGTAAACTTGTTGAATCCAAGCCTCATAGACTAGCTGCCGCTTTCAAGCACAAATGAACAGCAACTTGTTATTAATTAGTTATCCCTAGTTCAGTGCACTATGTAAAACAGCAATCAAAAGGCACAGCCAAACAATTAATATTTTGAGTATTTAATATTTTAAGGTTTATTTTTTATGTAAGGAGTTTTTACTATTTGTTTTAATCTAATCAGTATTTGCTTCGTTTTGTCTTTTCATTTAAGCAACGCTGTCTCCATAGTAAATAGAAAATATCCAAATGAATTACTAAATAAAATGTCTCAGAAGTCAGCACTGCTACTACATAACACAGAATATACACAATAGTGTAATCTGTGCGAATTCATCCTTATAGCAAACTGTAAAAACTGTTTTTTATCTGCCAAAATCATAGCGGAGAAAACAATCGGAGAAGAAAACAGTACTGCAAAAAAGACGTGCATACAAAGAAAAAGACAGTACTTCGTAATTTTAAAACATTGGGACAATTTTAAAACAAATAAGGTGGGAACAAAACTTCGTACCTTCGAAATATCATTTTACAAAATATCATGACAAAACAAAAAAAAGGGGGAATGCAAAATCATATTTAAAAATATATATCAGCTTCTTGACCGTATAGAAGGGATACGTCTGTGACATATGATAATCGCTTTGCTTTATCCAACTGTCTACACCATGATTATTTTAACTTTGCAAAGTTTCAGTCTCGCTCTTTGTTTTACAATATTTTGTACGGCAATATATCTCCTCGCATTTCCTTTTAGATGATATCTTGCAGTTTTCTCGCTTCGATGTTTCAGCATGGAGCAGTCAAAGATTACTTGCAGTAAATTTCGGTAACTCATTTGCTTATAATTATCATTAGCGTTACCAGAGTAAACTGTAAAAAATAATGTTTGATTAAAATCTAAATTACAGACAGAATTAGCTTAAAAGACAGAAAGCTGCTTTACGCCCGTCAAGCGAAGTTCTTGTTTTTATACCTTAACCATTTTAAGCTGTTTAACTCTTTCTTTTTAAAATCTTGCATGAAGCAAAAGTATATCTGTTAAATCCAGTCTGAATTTATACAACCAAATGTTGTTTGAATAAATTCCAATATATCTGATTTAAACCTTAAGTTATTCTTTTCCCTCCGAAGAAATAATTAGCTGAAAGACAGTGGTAAAGTGATTGATTAGAAAAGACCAATTGTTTTAGTTTGAAGTACCAAGCTTTATATGTGACGCTAAGATTTTAAAAGCTTCTTTGGAAACAGTTAGTAATCCGGAAAATAAAATAAATTTCTCGAATAGAGCAGCGGCACTCAGATTAATTCAAGCATTTGAAAACTACAAAATTCTTCATTTAGATTTAGGAGAGATTCTGTTAGTTGATTCTGAAAAGACTGTATAAAACCCATTTGCCTGTTTAATATGGACAGTTTCGCTTTTGAATTTCTGGAAAATTTGAAGAAACATCATACATTGTACAGTATTCTGTCATGTCCAAACTCTATCATTGAGACGATGGCTTCTAAGGTGGCTTTGAGCAAGTTTTGCAGGAAGCAACAGTGAAAAAAATACAATTTTGCAAACTAAAGTTTATTCATAACTTGCAGTTATGTGGCAAAAACGTGTAAAAAATAATAAAATCCTTTCTCGAAATAACATTTATATTTAAAATTACTAATTACATTTATATGAGGCATAAATTTTATCAGTAACCGCCACGAAAACGAAATAAGGCTCAGAAGATAATGAAATTAGTTTTCAAACTTACGCTGATACTTGCAAAATATAAATTTGTGTCATAGAGTTTCACTAGAAAATTTTAATTAGTTGAAATTTTTAACGTATCGTCGCGGTCTCGCTTATGCCAGAGAATTATGCAGATTTTTGTGGCAAGCGGTTTAGCATAATGCTAGGGACGTCACAATCGTATGAGTGCCTAATTTAATGTTGGCTGACAGACGTCACGCTTGCTTCTTAAGGAACTACGCAGTTCGAGGAAAAAGTAGAACCTAGAGACAATTTAGCTTGGTTGGTAAGCTAAGATTTTGAGCTAGCTATGGACTGACCTCTCAAAAGAGATCAATTCATAGCTAGTAGCTTCGCTTAGAATGTAAGATCAGCGACTGTTAAAGGAAATTTTGTTTCACTCTCAAGTCAAGGCGACTGATAATTTCATTTTATAGTATTTTACTTAACCGTTCACAAGTGAACTTTGAAATAAAACTTTAGAATAAACTTTAAAAATGTTAGCTATTTGTGTTTGCATGATTTCCCCATTTGATTAAGCTATCAGCGATAACTCACCTACTAGCTTTTAAGTAACATTTGGGGGGGTGAGTATTGAAGTAGTTGATAAGTAGAACAGCCCCATGTAATTTGTTACAAGTTCACCTCTGATGCTTAGATTTAAATACTGATAGTATTTATCTTATAGGTTTGAGTAAATGTTTTCCTCAATTTTCCCCGCCGCGTTCGGGGACATAATTAATTTGCGCAGAGCAAATGCTAGTTGTAGATGAAATAGTTGGTAAGGTTTCGCTGTATGGAAATGTGCAATCTAGAGAATTCATTGTTGTAAAATTTTACTTCAGTCTTGTGGATAAATTTATCAGGTTTTTATGTTAAACTCAGTCATTTTATTATTTTGGCTTTACTTTAACTTCGTTTTCGTCATCTTCCACCAGAATGCAATTAGTTAAAAGTATAAATAAGCTCTGTTTTAGCTTCCCTCTTGGTGAATTTAAAACTTAACGGTTTATACTCCATTAGCCGTTTTTGCTTTTCCAATGCTTAGGAGATAGCCAAGTTTTAGCCAAATAAATAATTTTGGATTTCGCATTGTATTGAAAGTTAACGAAATTCTTTTTCTATTAACTTTAAAGTTTGTATAACCATCAGTTATACGTGTTAGCAAACAGTTTTATTTTAAGCTTTTAATTGTAGTTAGAGGACAGACGAACTAAAAATTCGTCAGACAGTCTCTGCGGTTAATTTGACGTCTTTCAGAAATTTAAAGTAAGAGCTCAACCGTGTAAATTTTTGATAAATGAATTCAAAGGATTAAGGCAGCATTGCTTCATATTTATATTTTCTTTATTTTGGGACTTCAAAAATTTGAATTAGGAATTACACTATGAGGTATTTCTTCCGCCTTTTTAGCATGTCTTCGTAGTGTAATTTGTACACTCGGCGCGTATTCGAGAGTCCGATGTTCGAGTCCCTGGTCATTTTTTAAGTCTCCTGCTTCAAAATAAACCTAATTTCTTTACAGCGCCGCTCGAACGGAAAAAGGTGGTGATGATGATTCTCCACCACCAGGATTTGGCGACTGGGTCCCCTAATCTTCAGTCGCCCTTTAAAAGGGGGAGTATTATATATAAAGTATTTCCACCGCCTTCTTAGCATGCCTTCGTGATGTAATTCGGCCACTTCTCGCATATTCGAGAGGCTCGAGTCCCGGCGAGGGCATTGCTCCTTTTTCAAGTCTCTGCTTCAAAATAAACCTAATATCTCTGCAACACTCCTGTTTGAAAATATTTTATATATATATATTATCTTGATTCTTGCTATGTATTAGAATTTCATATTATTTTCTTATATACTCATAAGACTATGGAAGTTACATCTCAGAGGAAAAAGTTACGTGTCCGTGACTTTTACATAACATTTGTCTTGCAGATTTTAGGCAAAGTGGTACATTCTGCTTTATTTAATATAGTTTTTATAATTCTGTATATTATTTTATGTATTGTTTCTTTTAATTTTCATAAAACGCGAGTTATTTTTGTACATTTTCTCAAAACAACTTTCCTTCTTTACAGAATATTTTACTTTACGTAACATAAAATTTAAAGCAACATTTAAAAATCTTGTTAGAAATAATTATTCTTTCGTAAATCAATGCTTTTAAAATCCTTATTTATTTTCAGTGTTTCTGATGCGTCATCTTAAATAATAGGCATACATTCCTCATTTAAGAAAGCTGTATCACAAAGTTTTCATTACTTTCAGGCATGTCAAATTACTTTCGGGTTTCATAATGACGTAAAAGTGATGTAGGTTAGTAGGTAATAGGTAGATGTAAATGTAGTTTCTATAAAGTAAATACTTTTATAGAAATTTACGTTACCTACTCGCAAGAAAGGTCTTCCAAACTTAAACTCTCTCTCTTTTTTTTTTTTTTTGAAAAATTGTAGATGAATCTAATTATCTAGGAAAAGGCATCACATGGTCAGGATTGTCATAACTGAAGTCTAATTTATTCGATTCGTTCTCTTATTCGTATTCATAGGTCTACGAGCGAAAATTCAAACACTATTTTGTCGTTAGTTGGGCCATATTTTGCACATGTATATATATATATATATATATCTGTGTGTGTGTGCGTGTGTGTGTATGATTCTAAAAGAAGTAACTGTTAATAATAAATCACTCAACTGCTTCATTTAAAAATAATCCTTCTCGCATGATTCTTACATAATGCTAATGTCGCTGATAATCAGGCTGAATGTTTACAATAATGTATAAAGTGATTTCTTTTCAGTTGCCTGGCAAGTTGTTTACAATCCACTTCTGTTTACGATATCATAAATTAACAGTGGTCACCCGCGCAATTAAACTGGGATTTTAATTCATAAAATTGCTATGAATTTGTCATTAGTGCAATTCACTTTCGCTTGTTTCTAACAATATGTACCTCATAAATATGCTATAGTATTGAATTTCACGACAAATGCTTCTGTTTAAATTTAATTAAGTTTGGATTTGGTTAAATACATAAATAGTTTTAAAAAAATGCGCGATTATTCTAACTTTCATTTAATCGCTTTGGATTTCTTAATTTTATTGTTTCAGTTAATTTTGTGGAAAGTAACAAAATTAATGATTTTTAACATTGTTAAAATGATTGTATATTAATGTATGTACGTAGGATGGATATTAATGATTTAAGAAAATGATTAATAATAATAAATTTTAATATAGGTAATATAATTATCAAGCGAAAAGGATTAAAAAAGTAAATATAATAATCAAGCGAAAAGGAATAAAAAAGTAATATTTGAAATAATAAGGAATGATTGTTATAATTATATAATGAATAACTGAATATAAAGATTAGAATATGATGCAGAGAATACTGGTTCAAAACTGAGGTTATTTCTTTTTTCTCTGAAAAGTTGTCGTTTTTACCTTTACGTTCAAGAAATGATGACAGCTACCAATAACTGAAAAAATGTTATAATAAGTAACTGCTAGAGCATTCCTTAACCACTGATTAAATAACATGTCAGTCAGTGAAAGAGGCTATGCCCAATTTGATATGGAAACGTTTATTTTCAGAAGGGGTTAGGTTAGGGGTTATTCAATTATGGCAAAGCACACGAGGGCTATCTGCCTAAGGGGAGGGATGCCTTCGTGGAGGACTTTCTAAGGGAAACTGGCTCGTATACACGTTACACGTGGGGAAAACCACGAAAACGCCCATGCAGCCAGCCCGTTCGCGGGATTCGAACCTCGGACCGAACTACCAGTGTTCAGCGTCTTTACCGCTCGGCCGCCAGTGGGCCTAGTTTGTTTTCAGAAGATTATGGGGTTTTACTTCATCTGGAAGTGGTTATTAGTTCAATAACCTCCAACATTTGTAAAACGAATTTTATCGCTATGTCTGGAGAAACTACAAAGTCGTGAAAAAAGCTTAAATAAACTTTTTATTTAAACATAATTTAGAATAAAAATGCACTTTTTTGTGCTGAAGGTATGCTCACGATTTCAAGTTCGGCAACTGTGTTTTTCTTGTGGTTTTTAAAAAAAAGATCAGTTATGCCTCGTAGTAAACAGCGATCATTGTTGTATCAAGTATCCGAGTTCGACAGAGGAAGGATAGTGGCCTACCCAGAGTGTGGATTACCTTTCAGGGAAATTGGTAGTCGTGTTGGACGAAATAAAACAACTGTAATGCGGATATGTGACCGTTAGATGCAGGAGGGAACGACCGACCGACGTGTTCGATCGCATCCACCTCAGTGCGCCACTTCACGTGATGACAGAAACATTGTGTGCATGGCAGTGACGGATCGGTCAGTCACATCACGAACCATAGCACAGCACATTCAGTCTGTAACGCATCATCCAGTGTCTGCGCGTACCATTCGACCCCGTTTACAGCAGAGTGGTCTGTCCGCAAGACATCCATTGCTTCGTCTACCTTTGACACAGAAGCACAGACGTCTCCGCTGTTAATGGTGCGATGAAAGAAGGATGTGGACGGCAGAATGGAAAGAAATTGTCTTTGCTGACGAGTCACGCTTCTGTCTGCAACACCACGATAGTCGGATTCGAGTCTCGAGACACCGTAGAGAGAGGATGCTGAACAGCTGCGTTATGCACCGCCACACTGGTACTGCGCCGGGTATTATGGTATGGGGCGGTCATCTCCGAGGTGTTGGGGCCAGTTGTCCTTCCTTACCTTCAGGGCTTGCCCACAGCCATATTTCAACAGGATCATGCGCGACCACACGTGGCACGCATTGTCAAAGGGTTCTTCGTCAATCGCCAGACTGAATTGCTTCCCTGGCCGGCTCGCTCTCCGGATTTTTCGCCAATAGAAAACATGTGGTCCATGGTTGCTGAACGATTGACCCAGATTACATCCCAAGTTGCCACACCAGATCAACTTTGTCAACGTGTCGAAGCTGCTTGGTCTGCTGTACCCCAAGAACACATCCAAAGTCTCTTTGAATCAGTGCCGAGACGTGTGGCAGCGGTGATCTCAAACAATGGCGGCTACTCTGGTTACTGATTCTAGAAGGAATCGCACTTCACAGAAGTCTATAAATTTAATCATTTGATACTTGGTCAACATGCTATCTACTAAATAAATTTTGTTGTGATATCTCTTGCCTTTCTTGGTGTTACAATTTGGGTGGCAAGCAGTGTACATCAAATAAATATACAAACATAAATCTAAAAGTTTTGCACCTCACCCCTGTGTGATTACCAAAATAGTGAAAAATGAAGCAACATGGATAAATATAGAAGAAAAGTTTCAGAAAAAAATTATACACGAATATACTGTTAGGAATATTCGTAAATAGGTATAAGTTTGCTAAATAAGAAAAACAGCTATAAATTTGAAAATAAAACTGTCAAAGCGAAGCACTGAGCAATTCTTTTGTGGCAAAAACAAAACAATATAATCTGCAATGTGCACAAAATTCTTTTACAGAAACGTTTTTGAATATTAATGATAAAGAAATGAAATAAAATAAATTTAGCCATAGCTGGCTAAAGATAACCCCAAAAATCAAATAAGATGCTAGGCAATAAGCCCTAAAATGGAAAAAAATATCTTTATGAAAGCATAGATTGGTTTATACACAAAACGATAAATTAGTTGAGGTCTTGAAAATAATACCAAAAAGCATAAAATGGATTAATAGAAATACGATTTAATACTACAATTGAAAAAAGTGTTTGCTAAGAAATCCGAAAAATGAGTAAATTTCCGGATAAATATATTTATCCTGATACGTTTTCCTTTCCATAAGACTTAATTCCTCTGGCGGTTTTTTGTTAATGAGTGGAATAAGGATTAATGAAAAAAGTTTATCTACACTTTAGAAACAGTAAAAAAAACTGAAACAGTTTGCGAAAGAAAAATAATGAAATAGTTTGGTATGAAACATATATAAAAGCAAATTTTGGACGCGGAACTGTAACGTGACAGAAACGTATGTAATACAAAATGAGCAAAATTTGATAATGTGTAATAGAAAATCTGTTTTAAGGCATGAAAGTTTTAGTATGAATAATTACATAATGCTAATTAAAAACATAAAAATTAGAAACATTAATTGAAAAACTATTGAATAAAAATTAAACAATGGAAAGTTTTCTTTTCTTTTTTTTTAATTTACCTTAATGCGAGCTGTAATCCAAAAGATGAATGCCTGTTTGGTGTTGCCAATTTAGTAAATGTTCTGGGCGCTCAGCGTTATAATTAATTGAACTTCAGATATTAAATAAATTTCTTTTCGTCTATGAAAGTGGCTTAGAAAATAAATTGACCCTCTGTTTATAAGTCCTTTGCGTCAATAAGCAAAATTATAAGTTTTAATTACTTATTTAGCAAAGTTTTCTAGATATTTTGTTCTCCTGACGAGGAGGGACCTGTAGCTGCCCTCGAAATCGATTGAGTGTTCTTGTAAATGTACGCCAAGTACAAGGTTGTTTCAGTGAATTTGATTGAATTAAACAGCTGTTTAAACGATTTCAGCAGAACAATAGTTTCTCACCATTTTTTTATAAATTTTAAAGCACAGAACTGTAGTGAGACCAGAAGCGGATATTCTAAAGTTAAAGCAGTCAGATTTTAAATGCTTATAAGCAAATTTTCACCGTGCTCTGAAAGCAGTTCTTCGAAATTCGAATTACAGTAACAAACAGTCAAGATAAGAAACCTTAAGAATAAAAACCTCAGGAAGTTATATTACTTGTTTTTAGATGTTTATTGAAAGCTGAAGCAAAATAACATTCTAATTAATAACTTTTCTAAATTATGCTACGATGGACGAAGTGCATAACATGCTTATATTGGACAAAGATAGAAATGTCTGTGCAATTGTTACCCTTAGTTTACAAACATCCTGAAAGACTCTACCAAATACGTTACCGAAATTGACTTTCTTAATTTCTAATTTCTGGAAAATTCAAATATTCTTAGATATAAAGTTTTGACTGTTTATTGCTAGACCTGAAATTTTCATCTCAGTCATGTTTCATCCATTGCTGTATCAAATGGCATACGAAGCTGTCGTTTTTAATTGCTGTTGAGCATTCTCATAAAGCAAGGAAACTTTCGGCCAAATAAGCCCATTTACATATCTGAGATGATAACTAACTTGGTGTGATACGGTATCACACATAATTAATTAATGTATTAGTAAATAATTACATTTGAGAAATTTTTAACTCACGGAACACATATAACTGTTAGCAGACTAGCAACCATATGCACAGAATGGTTAAAAATGAAATTATTTACATATTTGATATACTAGAAGCACCAGTAAGGTACCTTTGAACAGGTGAAACATCAAAATTTTAACTAACATTTACAACAGAACGCCTGTCATCTGAGATATATCCAAATGGTAATGGAGTTTTAACAAGCATAATGTAGGAAGTTTCGATGGATGACTGTCTAAATAGCCTGTCATAAATCCAACAAATCTTGAAGTAATGGCGGCACAGAGTCCTTGACATTTCCTTATAGAATCACAGAGTATAATGTCAGATGATCTTGGTGGCCAAATGCAAAATGTTAAGTCACTAGCAGTAGCGCAACCAATTAAATGCTGACACAGATGTTCATTTAGATCATTTCACAACAAACTTTGACATTTGCAGTGTTCACTGATAGGTATTCCGTTGCTCTATCACAAATAATTATTTTACAACAAATGTTCAAAGTTGAAATAAGCTGTAACATATTTATTGGAAAAAATGACTGGGTCATAAGAACTAATAAACATCCACTTACCATATATTGCGACAGATGAGATTTAGAAAAAATAATAATAATAATAATCTTTCATTTGTAGCAAATATAATAAGTTGAACTGAAGTTAAGGAAGAATGCATATTTTTTGCTATAAAAAGTGTGTTGGATTGTTTCAACAAAGAATGCTTAATTCCAGAATAAGTAAGAGATAAATTGCATCAATAAGAATAAGTAAGAGATAAATTGCATCAATAAGAATAAGTAAGAGATAAATTGCATCAATAAGAATAAGTAAGAGATAAATTGCATCAATAAGAATAAGTAAGAGATAAATTGCATCTTTTTTTAAAGAGTAACTGAATCATTGTTAAAGAGATCAGGACAAAACCAATGACATCGTTAATAAAAATTAACAGAGACTGCGCAATTAAAATACGGAATATAATGAGCAAAACGCAGAAGCGCGGGTAAAATTATACCCAGCAAAATTTTGCTACAGTGCGAAAACTACTCATCCATGTAACGGCAATACCATAAAATTATGCAGAAAATGTAGAAGGGTTTCTAATAATTTTTATTTAACTCTCCTTCTTTTTTTCATTTTTTAATTAAAAGAGAAGTGATAAGTACTTATTATGCTGAATGCTTGCATTATACTTTATGTTTCAGATTCTCTCCTTCCGTAACCAGAGTTACCTCTAGTTCTTGGATGTAATACATTTTTGTTTTTAGCTGTCTTGAAGGATGATCGAACTGTATTAATTTCAGAAGACATTAGTATAAAACATAACATGTTTTTAACGGAGGGTGAGGTCATTCACAAGAGTGAGGTGAAGGAAGCATCCACTCCAAAGGAATAACGAAGAGGGTTGCCCAGATGAAGTTAACAACGGAGTCTTTATACTCTGTGATTTGCATGAAAAGGCGCTGATTTATCTTCTCGCCCCAGGCAGTGAAATATCTAGGCAGAGTTCTTGTTTATAAGAGCATGCGCGCATAAGGGAAAAAAAAAGAAACTCTCTTTAACTGCGCTACCACGCACTTATTTTTCCGCTTCATTAAATGAAATTTCACTTCACACTGGCCTGTGCCATCTCCTCAAACTTATCCTGCAGTTCTTAATTAAAGTTCTCCTATAATGCATTGCATGTGTGTCTTCCCTAATCGGGGTTATTTGAGGTGCCAGTAACAGCTGGATAAAATTCCAGCTGAAACTGGCAAAAAGTATAGTATAATAGTATCAAAAAAAAGAAAGAAAGAAAAGAAAGAGACCATTGGAGATACGTTTTTAGAAGTTTTGAAAGGTAAAGAGTTAGAGTGGAGAAGTATGAGAAGGTTATAATTCTGAACGCAGTGTTTTTCAAGTGTCTAGAGAAAACATAGAATTCATATGTACGAATTGAATTGCGAAATATATAAAATTCACAACTTTGATTACGTATTTAGCTGATTCGTTAATTCGCAACTTCTTGCACTTAAATGTAACAAAAGCATTATAAAATTAGTGAATCCTTATACAAGAGAAAGGAACTTTTTAAAGCATCTGAGATAGTTCTGTTTCTTTTATGTTAGCTCTGCCAATTTTTTACATTTTTCATTCAGGAACTGTAAAATTAGCAAGAATTAAATTTTTATCATGACTGAATGGTAATGTTTTATTGCCTTTAAAATCAGGAATGTATTCTTAATCAGAAATAATATAAATTGCAGTTTACATAAAGTCATATTTTGCAGTCAAGATATATTCATTTACGCCCTTTTAAAGCTTCAGACTTTTACGTTCAGATGTTTCTTTATGTAACGCAAGTGTGTTCTAAAAAGTTGTTTTAAAATTTACCACTCATAATAACCTGCTATAACTCCACTTTCAAATAAAACATTGAATTATATACCCTGTAATAAAATATGAAAGAGTACTATAATCTCTAAATTTTAATATTTGTATTTTATTGTCTCTCTAAAAGTCAAAGTAGTCTATGTAGTAGTAGGTTCATATCATATTTTATGATCTCATCTTTGTTTTATAGCAATAAAGCTTTCAAGCCTTCTGCATCCAAAAGTTCTGTAAGTACAGATTTCATTAACTTCCAGTCGTACATAGAATGCGAATCATAATCGTAAGATGTGAAAATTTAAGCTTGCTAGAAAGTTGTGATGAATCCATTGGATTTCACTTTGAGCTATTGCACTGTTAATAATCAAAGCTTGAAGTTTTTCAGCATTGTATTACCCCACAGAAACTTGTAACGCATAACAAAGCCATTTGACTTCATCTGATAAGGAAAAAAACTGGAGATTCGTTAACAATATGCATTTAAGGTTTGGTTTGGTTTATGTGATAATGGCAAAGCCTCTATGGCTATCTGCCTAACGGGAATGATGCCTTCGTGGAGGACTTTCTAAAGGAAACTAGCTTCGTATACACGTTACACATGAAGAAAACACCGAAAACGACAATGCAGCCAGCTCGTTTGCGGAATTCGAACCTCAGACCGAACTACCAGTGTTCAAGACTTTACCGCTCGGCATCTGTTGGGCCAGGCACTTAAGAGATCAATCAGACTACGTTCCAATCGTCAATTTTGCTCACATTTTACAAAAAAAAATATTACTTTATTTTAAAGCTTATACATTAAGTTTCCAAAAGCTACTTTTATTTTGTCTCTCCCTTCGTCAAAAGCAGAACTAAAGCTGTTCTTGTTCTACGCCGTGAACCGAATGTTTCTGTTTAAGAATCTGGTAGCTGCTGTTTAAAGGTACACAGGCTACTCTAATAACGTTAAAATAAGATTTTTTCATTTGAATACTCTTGGTGATGTTTAAAAGGTGATTTTGAATCTTTCTTTTTGTTATTAGATGCTCGGGAACAAAATTCGTTTTGCAGTATTTTCATACTAGGCAACATTCGGTTTTTTTTTTTTTTTTTTTTTTTTTTTTTTTTTTTAAAAAAAAAAATAAATTAAATCATTTTGAAAAACTTGAATTTTTCAACTTTTCTGTTACGAAAAAACATTTAATTTAAAATATTACTATATAACTTTGTAGGGGGTTTATTTTAATTCCCCAATAGTTATTTTATTTCTTAATAAACTTTCCTTTAATTTCTTATTTCCCACCTACAATCCCCTGCCAGAATGAATTTTCAGGATCGCGTTTTATATAAATGATGTAGAACCAATATTTAAGTTGAAGTGTCCGTCACTTCAGTAGAAGAGCTTATAAGGTCTTACTTAGTCGAGCGTGTTCTGCCCTTTGGCCACGTCGTTGCTTAAAGCCAAATCTTAGTACGTTTGGCCTGCTAGCATTCGACATTAAGCTTGAATAAGAGCCAACTCTTTTAGTTATTTCCGTGCAGCTTCAGCTGGTTTTAGTTTAGGCAGCATTAGATTAGTTTCTTATTTTCTGTCTTAGGTTAAAGCCTAAGTAGAGGCTTCCTGTAAGCCCGAGAAGGGCCATCAATCAAAAAGAACCGCATCTTACATTCTCTTCCAGATAGGAAAATCGAACTTGCTCAAAATCGTTATTTTTATTACACAAAATATATCATAAATTTTGGCAATAACTTAGTTTTTGAACACAAGAGCAAAATGAGAGGGCTAAAGAGTTACTGAAATGCTAAACACACTTAAAATATTTAAACTCGAAGAAAAACCTTAGTAAGGCTTGTGATTTGCTATCACAAACACGCAAAACTAACAGTGATTATTCATGCTGTTTACTTAAGAGTTTTGAAATGATTCTGCGGGAGCAAGTCTACGTCATCCTACGGGAGTAGGACTTTCCTTTGTTGTATTACTCAATTTAGAATATTAAAACCTTACTCATATATCATTGCCCTGAAATAAGGATGCTGTTTCTTAATGAGAGATGCTTTCTCCAAAGTATAAAATTTTCTTCATTAGGATAAGGGCACATTTATGCCTCGAGTGTCTCTGAACATTTTTACTTTGGAGGACAGCGGTTGAATTGCGAACAGGTGCTATTACAGGCCTTCATTATGAAGGTATCCCGTTTTGATCGGATTCGAATGGGCTCTCTGCATGAATGTTTTCGTGGTTTCTTGTATGTGTAATGTGAATACGAGCCATACGAGCCATTTCTCTTAAGAAGCCCTCCTCTAAGGCATCCCCTTTCTTTAAGCACGTAGCCCTCGAGTGCTTTCTCGCATTCGAAAAAAAAAATCAAATAAGTTCTTTTCTTTTAAAACATCGTCCACGAACGTATTACTGCAGAGCTTTTTGTAATAATAAGTTACATACAAAATTATTTTTTTGAAATAAGTTTCTAATTTTGCCAATATTTTCTATTGTTAAGTGACTAAAGTCACAGAACACTAGTATTTAATACCCCATTCAGCAAAAGATGGCTGAATGTGGTAGCTGCAGTTGTTCCCATATTTTACCTGATGCATAATGTAAACATGTGCTAACTTTGTTTAAGAAGTCATGCAAGGGAAGTTCCATCTCCTTAGGTGAACTAGCCCTTCCGTGTTATGCCGTAATGAACTAATCAACCAGTTTTTATCAGCCCTATAAAAAATTATTTTTAATTACTAAATTTACTCTACATAATTCTCAACGCAGAGTATGAAACGAAAGCAGAAAATTTCTGATTGTTCTAACCAAAATTATTTCAGGCAAATATTTTATTTTATATAAACGCAATACTAGAAAAAACTATATTAATGTTACAAACGCACGAAAGAAAAATCATTGAAAGATTTTATGCTTAGATATTAGAATAAGAAATATTGTTTTTAATTATTATTAAGCCATGCATATTTAAGTGTAAATACGAAAAACAGTTGCATAGGGTTTTGCTTGATGATGCTGAATTTTGATCAATGACAAAATATTTTAATTACATGGAATGCCTTGGAAAGGAAACAGCTCTGGAATTTCGGTGCATAAAGCCTCTCAGACATCGTCATTCGGATTTTAAGGAGAGGCACTGTCCACACAACCTTTTTCTATGTACCTTCATTTTTTGAATACACAGAAATGAGTACTGCTCAAGGAATTCCTGCATTATATTCCCTTAATGAAGACAAATTAGCTTCAATAATAATAAAATAATTTAAAAAGTTTATTATCCTCATATTTCAATCACAAAAACAAATAAGGCACATAAAAACTAGTTATTAAACTTGTAGATTTTTCATAATAGTTTTGTGCGTATTCTCGTAAGGATTTATGAAATCACACAGGCAGAGATCATCGCACTATTGAAAGTTTTATCGCTGTTACAAAATTCAGGAAAGAATAAATGAGCAGCATCTGCTGCGAAATGAAATAAAGAACCGTAACAGAAAATTCGGTTATAAGGTAAACGCATTGTATTATAACTGTCCATATCAGCAACAACAGTAGAACAATTGGACCTTATTATTTCTGCAATGATATATAATATTCTGTAATATGAAGCTAGGACTTGATTGCCATTGTCATACTGTAGCTCTGTAACTTTGATACTACTTATCATGTACAGGCATTTTAATTTGTAGTAATAGAATGCTGTACGAAAGAGCAGCGCATTGTTATTATAAAAAAGTTTTACAAATGTGTGAGAATATAGACAAAGTGCATGGTATTTTCGGCCAAAATTTATGCATGTAGCCTACCGAAATTTCAAAGTATAGCTAAGAAATTCATTCGGTAATGAACTTAAAACATTATGTTCATCATGCTACAGGGTATTATGGTTATGTACATGGCGGGAAAAAAAAAGAGGGGGAGCAGTTCTATATCTCCCGTTCCACCGGGCCGATTGGCGAAATTCAAATTGCGTTTTCCATGTCTCGAAAGCGCGACGTAGGATATATATTAGATTTATATATAACAATTGTTCTAACATAGGTATTTTGACACAAATTCGGACTTTTTTTGAAATAACATACCAAGTTTTTCCATATTTCGATTCTACGAGTCAAATTATTCCTAGCTACTAAATTTTCTAATTTGTGGTCAGAAATTTACAGAGAAATCTAAAAATTTAACTTGGCGCATTTTTTTGTGTTTGCGCCAAGAATAATTCATTTGGAGAGCTTCTTAATTTATAGCAACCTATTTTCCTTTCCTTTTATTTATTGTCCACGAGAGGAAAAAGTCAGCGTTCATACTTTCAAATAATTTTAACAAAGTGAGTAAACCACATTTTCGTTATTATCGCTTATGATAAATAGGCGCCTTCAAAACGCGCCAAAATGTAAATTAACCTATATCTTAAGAATTTTGAATAAAAACTCTAATTGTTTGCAAGTCTGCTTAGAAATACATCTACTTTAAGATGATGGGAAAATTTTATAGTTTATAATTCAAAACTGTTTTCGAAAAATTTACAAAAATTATTTAAAACTACAAATTAAAAAAAATAAATCATAAAAAATTGGCGAATTTTATTTGGAATGAAGCTAAATTTCGAAATATGAAAGGAAGAATAATAAGTTTAATAAAAAAAGAGATATTAATAAATATATATCAAATTCAATTAACATTGAGAAGCTAAAATTTTGAGAGCTAGTTTTTTAAAAACTACTCTGCGATTCTGACAAAACTTGGCAGTTTGTTATAATCTGTTTCATAGAATCGAAATATGAAAAAAATGGCATGTCATTTCAGAAAACGTCTGATTTGGTGTCAATACCTATATTAAAACAATGCTATATATAAATCTAATACATATCCTAAGTCGCGCTTTCGAGACATAAAAAACGCAAGTCGAATTTCGTCAATCGTCTCAGTAGAACGGGATATATAAAACTGTTCCTTTTTTTTCTCGCAATGCACGTCATTCTACCAGTCTCTTGAAGACGTGTACACAGAGACTGAAAGTGTTATTGTGACTAAGAGTCCAGGAACGTCAATTAACCACAGTTCAGAAAACTCGAACACTTCTAGAAAAGTCATTAAGTCGGTTCTCACGACCGATTTTTCATGTCCACCCTCACAAGATCCATGTGACACAGCATTTGCACCCGGAATTTCCCCCCAGAAAATTCCAGCTGAGCGTTAGAAAACAAAAGAGAGGATAGAAATTTATCAAAGAAAATCATCTTAGCATATGAAGGGCATTTTGAGTTTGCATTCAAGAAAACACAAAATTAATGGATTTTTGGCGCAAATAACCATGGAATAATTCATCAAAAATCAGTGAATGTGAGTTAGAATAGTGAGGCCACTATTTGGTGCAGAATTGAGAAACTATGTGCCTCCAGAATTGTGAGAGACATTTGACAGATATCGGATTTCACATTTAATTGATGTTTGTGTATTTGCACTTCAATAAAAGAATATCAGTAATTTTTAAATGAATTTATGCTTTATTAAAATATTAATATTAATAAAATATTAAAATATATCTTGTACTCTTCTTGAGACACGCTTTATATAATAATGTGAGAGCAATTAATAATCAGCTAGTAATTCAATCCGTAGAGTCATAATATATTTTCTTTTTATCTAATGTTATAAAAGTCTCATTACGTTTACTGAATAGTCATAAATCATGCATTTATCACTTCTATAAGGTCCGAGAAAACTGCCCAAATATCACTGACTGCTACTTTCGTTTTAGCCCTTTTACTAATAAGCAAGAAAAAACAGCTTATGACACGAAAATGTTTTTATTTCAAACTCTGCTCTAAACATGGACAATTAAGCTATTTTTTAAGGACTGGTTCTTATAAAGACGTTATAATGATGTGTTTGTGAAACAAAGAAAGCTGAAGTTATTCGTCAATATGACATTAAAACGTTAATCCTCAAGCATGCTTTTCACTCTTTTTTTACTTAGAAAAATACAAAAAGAAAAAGAATTTTCTAGAAAGAAAAAGAACATACTTGATTTTCTATTTATATTTTACATATCAGTTCTAGTTACTGACATAAGTTCCACCAATTTCGGTTACTGAATAGTTACCAAGCAACAAAGCAGAGTAAACGAATATTGTTCTGTGATAATCTGCCTTTTTCTCAGAGATGTAAAATCAATTGAATGACATCTTGGTTCGAGAAAGTGAAGACTTCTTGATGAGATCATTTATAACCAACAGAATTAGTGTTATAAGAGCGCTTAGGACTGGTTTAATATTCGCTGGACCTTTAGCATGCTCATTCATTTCGGCGCGTCTTTCAGCTCGCATGAATTAAAAAAAAACACAGTTCCTTTTCTCTTTTAAAAGAATTATTCTCTGCTTTTTTTCCTAACCAAAACATGAAATCTTAATTATCAGCGGAAAGAAAACAATACATGTAAAAGGAAACAATATACATTCCAAAAGCGCAGCAGTTATTGTCGTCAGTAGAAAAGTGGAGAAAATAAATATAAAAAAAACTTCAGTTCGTGGCAATATATTTTTACTGCATGATAATATCTATATTCGAAATTCTTTAAAATCTTCTCTTCTATCTTTCTAAGTAAAAACATTAGCAAAGTGCACAAGGTGTTTCTTTTTCTCAAATTACTCGTTTTGACATACAGCTTTCTCAATATGCTTTTTTTTCATCTTTCAGGTTTTGCTTTAAAATGTTTTCTTTTTGAAAAAATTGCAACGCTGTTAAGTAAAATGTACTTTCTGAATATCTAACAATTATCGCACAATATGGGGGAGGGGTCTGAAGAAATAGCTGCAATGTCTTACTATGAGAAATCCGCATGAATGCGATCCACGTGAAAGCTATCAGAAGGATTCAGAACCAAGACTTCAAACTAAAATTTTTCATTTTATTTCTGATTTCAACTTAGAAACTTGTCCTTAAATCTTTAATATTGGTCAATCGCCTATTTAGTTATATGTTTCTTTAGAAAGTATATTTCTCATGTGTTTTGTGCCTAGGTTAGCTAAAGAAAATGTCTATGCTACGAAAATTTATTGACTGAAATTTCTTCAGAAACAATCAAGATCTGGCATGTCGCTACATTTTATTTAAAATTTCTTCATACCGATCTTCCTCTTATCATTACTTCTGTAAACCAATACAATACCCATTGGTCAAGTGAAATTGTAGGGTTTTCTTTATTTTGCATAATAAATTAAATTAAGTTTGATACCTTTCCTGAACTCCTCAACATTCCCTCGCATTTCCTCGTCAGGATGTAAATTTAAAGTTAAATGAAGTGAGTATTTAAACGGGTGAATCTCTGAGCTTATTCAGAGCGCGTTTTCGCTAGCCAGCGCACGTTTCATTGCTATCTCGCTGTTACGCTAGTACGCCCCTTGGCTATATTCGAATAATCGTCACGCCTGTCAGGTTTCTGAGTCACCCTAAGATAGCCGTAACTGAACGTTAACGTGCTAATCCAGCATTATTCTAATTAAACCTTAAATTGATTTATATTCTACGTTTAAGTTTCACTGCATGTTGACGGTGTTATTGTAAAGCACGAAGATCGTGCCTTACAATTAGTTAGGCTTAATAAAGGGTTATTTTCCCCCCTCTTCTGTGCTGGTAATCATTTCACGCCTGTGCGAGAATTTGAAAGGTTCTTTGTAGGATCTAGTTTAGTTTATCTTGACTAGAAGAAATAGATCTTACAAATTACTTTCTAACATTAAGGTGACTAGATTATTCAACGATTGCAACAATACTCTATAAAGACTCGCGCTCAGACATCAAAACAAAAAATCATATCGTACATTATATAGATGGCAATTTCAAAGCAGCGCTTGAATTGTGGATAATTTTCTTTACTCCTAGTTTAGTCGATGTTGAATAGAAGAAATAGATCTTACAAATTACTTTCTAATATTAAGGTGAGTAGATTATTCAACGATTTTAAAAATACTCTATAGACTCGCGCTCACACATCAAAACAACAAATCATATTGTGCATTATATAGGCGACGTTGTATTTGTATAGATGTATGTACATTATATAGATGTATGTACATCATATAGATGTATGTACATTATATAGATGTATGTACATTATACAGATGGATAGATATCGTACATTATATAGATGGCGTACATTATATAAATGGTATTATATAGATTGCGTTGAACTTCAAAGTAGCGCTTGAATTGTGGATAATTTTCTTTACTCCTAGGTTCATGAACCTAAATCACAGCCCTGAATACTCCGCTTTGACTTTTATACAACTACCCTCTTCATTCGTCGGATGTAAATAATAACGAAAGAAATTGCTAAATTATTTCTATGTTATTTAAATAACGCAGCATATTAATATAACACTTACTTGTGAAATCTGTCGCAGGTAGACAGCATAAGTCAATCTCATTCTGAAAAACTCGTAAAATCAATGCTTAAATGCTAGTAGCATTCTAAAATCAATAATAAGAATCCCGCTAAATATTAAATAGGAATTGTTCTGAGAGATTTATTAGACCATAAACATAATAGAATTTATTTAAAAAAATTATCAAAAAATTGCATTCAGTTCTGGTTGCTTTTATTTGCCAAGTAATTAAGCGCAATATGGTTACACAAATATCTAATAAAAAATCTTTCAACAGCTGCTAGTAACATTTCATTGAGTTATCATAAATTTCTTTGCGTTGAAGTGCTAAGTGTTTCACTTCATCTTTTGTTTTATGATGAAAGAGCGGATGATGAATATTTTATGATGAATAGATGATATTTTATTTCTAAAAGGTTCTATACAATACTGAAAGCATACAGTAAACTTACATTTTCTGGTTAAATTCTCATTAATGATTTGCAATAGCGAACAGTTCATTTATAATCAAACTTTAAATGGATTTAGTTGTTTCAAGTTTCATATATACCTTAATAAAAATAATTATAGAACCAAAAACCTGCAATTTTAAATTTCCGCAATTATACTCCTAAAATGAATTCAAAAACTTTTAACTGAAGTCTATCACAAGATGAGATGAAATATCTCTATCCATTTTTTCGGAAAAAAGCTTAATAAAATTTGTTTAATTTATATATGAGCACCTATATATAATAATTAGTGCAACTGCAAATTTGTACAGGTTTTTAATTCGATAATTGAAAGATGTTTTGTTGTTTTTAAGTGATACCTAACTGCAGGTCAAAGTATTCTTAAATTAATAACAACGTGTTCGAAAAGGATCATTACACAGGATACGATGTGTAAAACGTATTGAAATACGTCATATAATTTCATTAACGATGTTTTGAGACAATTAATTGGATCAAACGATAAAGATGTATATTTTCCTTCCAAAAAACCAATCAATGGCGAAAATATTCTAATAAGGCCTTACTTGCGAAATATAGTAAATTTCCGATTTGCAGTTTTTGAGTTATTAAACAAAGTTAGATTTTCGTACAAAAAAATTACCGAATTGAAACGACGAATACGAAGTATACGAAGGTGCTTAAAATAATCATCTATTGAAGTGTTTTGCATTAATATTAAACAACTTCCCTACGCTACAAATTAATTTAATAAAATAAGATGACTATTATCCTTTCGAAGCAAACCAGATTAACTGCGTAAGACATTACTAACGGAGAAATGTTTTCAAAGAAAGATTGGTATATTTATAAAAGAAAATTCTAAAATATATCAGTTATTGGTACATTCATTGAAGGCATTTCAAAAAACAACCGTAGAATTTTTTTCCTGATAATATTAATATACAATATCTGATATCTGATAATTAAATAAATTTGTTTTGAATATGATAAACGAATTACGTGCAACATTATTTTTTGGAGAATACATTAACTGACTTTTTATGACATTCACATATTTTAATGTGCACATTAAACTGCACATGCATGAATATTACTGAATAACGTTTGCAAAGTTGTTATGGGCTATATAAACAGACAGAACACAAATAGTTTACAATTAGAATGTCAGGCATTACCAGCGATTATCTTTTTTGAATTATTGTTTATTTATTCAAGTCTATTGATGACAAATGTGCACTGAACTTATAAATCACATATAAAAGGGGGAACATATATTCAGAAGACGAATTTTTATATCGATTAAAAAATAAATTTCGGAGATTATACCGGATATTTTTAAGAAGAATAGTTTAAACTTATATCACGCACTTTATCATGAAACACTGATCTATATCAAATTTCAGAATTTATGCTATTCTTCCTTTTTTAGACTTAAAAATAGCATATTAAATCTAAGTTTATTTTTCTCGCTTTATAGAGACTGTAAATGGCATAAATGGAGAATTAATATTTTGACTGATAAAAATCATCAAAAAGTAATTTCTCGTAAAATCTTATTAAATACAACACTTTATTCAAGTTACGAAAAACACGGATTATTTCTTTACATTTTTCGCTACACTTATTTTAATTATCAAAAATTAGGAAACGCTGCTTTTTAAGATAATAAACTTGAAAGTCTAGTTTTTAATCACAGAATACTTAAATATAAGATTTTCCTAAAAATGGAATGAACAGAATCCTTTATTTTAGTCATAGAAACACAATTTTCAGATTACCTCTTTACATAACAAGAAAAAGAAAACGCCGAAAAATAAAACGTTAAAGAAAGTAATAATAAGCAACACGAATCGACGTAACATATTTAAGTTTGCAGGATTCGTTTCGAAGGTTAAATAAAATCTTCCTGCTCAGCAGCGCGAATAGAAATACCTCTTCATAACATATACTTTTCCTCTTCAGCCTCTTCAGAAGAGAATCTTAGAAACTATAGGCCAGGAAATTTACTCGTGCCGATTCTTGTAGCTCATTGTTATTTATTTCTTTAACATACTTCGTTACATCTGATAAAATTTTGATTGAAGAAAAATAATAACAAAAAAGGAAGGCTAAACAAACAAATCTTCATATGCAGGTGTTCCTCGATTTGTGATAATATTTTTGTCCTAATAATATATGTTTTAACAGGACAGTCACCAATAGTTACACAGCGAAAGCCATTGACATTACATACAGTTTGTTTCTTTTCCGATTAAATATTTCTCTACATATGCAAGAAGCAAAAGTATCTTACTACTCTAATTCATACTGAAGATATGGATTTACAGTGCCAACCATCCTAAAGTAGAAAAGTGGGTTAAGTTGAAGCATTCGAATTTGTGACTGCGTATACAATTAGTGGTCTATTTTGAAATTAACTTTTTATTTATATTGAAACTCATACACACGTGTATTTCAATGCCGTTTTGTAATCAAAAGTTCAATACAAAAAATATTTGAACTATGTAAACATTAAATGCAATTGTAGATAAAAGGAAAGACATTCTTACACATTTTCTTTAAGTTTTTGGTCATTTAAATTTAGATCTTCATGAAGATAATTAAATTTACGTGTTTCCATTTTAAACAATTTGCTATCTTATAGTTAGTACGAAATCTGATATTATGTCATAAAAATATTGCGGATAACAAACTAGTAAACAGTTAACGCTGAAAAAGGAAATAAATGCTTAACTCTTCGTCTGACAAACCTTCAATCCCTTCTTACTTATTTTCAGACGTTATACAGACTGTTTATACATTTAAGAAACAATTTTCATGAAGAAGATTTAAATGTCTTAAACTTTCCGGAAAAATCACATCTCTTTATTATGAAATTAAATTAACGTGTAATATAGTTCAATATCATTTTCCATCTTTCCAATGAGGATTATTCATATACTATATTTAAAAAGGCAATAAATATTATAAGACGAAAAATAAACAACGCTTTTCATGGAAAAGTGCTTAGTATTGTTTTCCGATAGGAAAAAAAGGCGATGGAAAAACACTTGTATATCCGAGGATCGTACATACTTCTGCAACTACCTTCAAAAGTAAAGTCTTTGGGCTCTCAAAAAGAAAAACCACTAAATCAAAGAACAAAAATATTTTTATATCAATGGTAGACAAAGATAATATTTTGCCTAAGTATTTGCCTGAAGGCAGAAATATATTGCAATAAAGCAAGCATCTAAGTTAAATGATTCTAATAAGATATGATCAATCTACACTGGTAGAAAAAAGCCTGTGAGTTTTATTTTAAAAACCCAAAGAAATTTTCAGTACAGAATGTATGATTTTTCTAGCTTTCCGTTTAACGAAGAATTAAAATGGAGAAAAATTCAAAAGAACTTTAAAAGGCAACTCTTTTATTTATTAAAAAATGTTTTAATTCCTTTAATTAGAGAAAGCCCATCAGAAACCGAGTAATTAAGATAATTAAACACTCGAATAGTTGAACCCGACTTTAAATTTCTACGAGCGGGCTGGCTGCATAATGGTTTCCATCGTTTTTTCTATACGTATATAATAACACGAATACAAGGCAATTTCTATTAGGCAATCCTTCACAAAGGCACCCTTTCCCTTAGGCATTTAACATGCGTTTACCATAATCTAAAATAAATCCAAATATTTTAATTAGATCTAAAATTCCGTCTCTTTATCCACAGAGTCTTCAAACAACTTCATCACAATAAAGCTACTAGTTATATATTCAAATGTGCGGCTAAATGCCCTTAAAAATTACAAAAGAGATTAGTGTCAAATCTAAAACGTTTTCCCTAATATTAAACGTCATATTATTTGAAAGTCCTTGACATTTCATCACTGGACTATTGTGGCTCCGGACTGATAAAAAAGAACGTTCCCTAAACACACGAATCGCCAATTTCGGCGCGGCAGTATTGCCTTTGTTTTTATAATCATCGTCTAAGGGCAGAAATTACCAAAAGTACCGGTAAAAGTTGTTTTTGCAACTATAAGCCGTAAGATCAAAGAACCGATTACGATTACGAACACACGTTTAAAGCACTCGAAGAAGTTTGGAAAATAGTGTAAGAAAGAAACGGACTAAAACATCATAAATAAGTTTCAAAAATACTTTGTCTTAGAAATCAAGAGAGAGGCCATCAGATAAAATAATTAAGAAATGTACTTTTTACTTGAAATATTAATTATAATATACAAAATTCATTATAAACGTACACATGCGTTCGTATTTTTAGACATTTTAGGTAGACATTTAAATATGAAAAAACTTTGAAAAATGACTATCTCAATGACTGTAAATCTGTACACCGCAAGTTATTTGATTTATTAAGTCAATGATGCGTGCAGATACTTGTACATAATTTTTGAAATAAAATTAGTTTCCCATTTTTTAAAGGATTTTTGAATCTAAATTGTAGGTTTTGGTATCATTATTTCTAACAATATTTTAGGCTCACCAGTGGCCAAGCGGTAAAAGCGCTGAACGCTGGTAAGTCAAATTGACAAATGGGCTAGCTGCATGAGAATTTTCGTGGTTTTCTCCATGTCTAGAGTGAATACGAGCTGGGATTAAAAAATAACAGTCGCTGTTATTATTATTATTATTAACTGTTTTGGAAGTTCAGTTAAGAATTTCAGGCCAATGTCTACTCATTAGGATCCAAAATCAGAAACTGAATATATATTAGTGTTTTAATAACTTGAAAACTCACTCTTAAGTCAGGCCAATGTCTATTTTGTATATTTAAGCCATTGATTCCATTATAATCGCAGAAAGTTTAAATGAAAGGTTTTTAATCCATTGACGAATTCAGTCTAATCATTCATCGTACAGTTTATAATAATAAAAGTTTTTTTTAAATTAAAAATTAGGTATCAGTACTATAAGCCTTTGAACAAGTAAAGCAGTATCTTGAATATAGATATAGTGACCATATGCACATACGATCTGGTATGATCACTTATCAGAGATAAAGGTGATAATAAAGAAACAAATTTCTCCCAGGAAGGCTTATAAGAAATGTAAATAAGCGCACAGTACAATCTGAAAAATATAATACAGGGAAGATAAATTTATATGTGACTAAGCCTCTATTTGCTTTATATCAGATCTTATAAAATATTTTAATATAGGTGAATGATGAGATAATTAATTAAAGATAAAAAATATGCATTTGTAATTCTTTCTTAAGCCACTGAGGCTACATGAAGAGCAACGTTTTTAGCTTCGGATATTTGCATATTTGTATGTTAAGGACAAACAATTTCATGCACTTCATAATAGATTAAATAAACATAGCTTAGGAAAAGAAACAATCACTTACTTCCGCTGGAAATATGGGTGCCATCAAAGAATAACAGCTTCCAAGAAATAAATTACCATAAATGACAGAAGCAAGAATTCGGATTTTTCTTGGAGTCAGCACTTTCTTTTTAACATTCGCTGGCACTTCTCCATTCTTTTTAGACAGTTCGCTGGATACACTGAAAGTCAAATCGTTCTCGATCCCGTCTGTATTCACCACCATATTCCAATAAAAAGAAAAGAAATATTCAATGAAATTAAAATCAAATTATCACAGAATAATAATCTGTTCAATACACTTAGCGTTCCCTTAAACTGAAAAGCATGTGACGAGTGAACAAACTACGCCTCAGACACCTATCGATCTGTTTGCTTCAATAATAGACGAGCAGACGGCTCTACAGAAATCGAGCGAGTTGGGGATTCCGTTCTATCGAGATGCTAAAATGAAAACTAGATGACGTAATCCATAAGGAAAAAGAGCGCTACGAAGATATTCTAACACTCTTTTCTCTTACATTCTGATCAAGCTTATCCAGATGAATTTGTCATTTCCCCACCATAATAAAGTTCCTTAAGTTACAAGTATGCCACACAAGAGGGCGCAGCGATCTTCGGCATCTAAAAGAAGATATATTGTAGATTCATACTACTTGATTTTTTACGGGGCGAAATGGGATTACGCGCAATTCCGTTGCAGTATTGAGCGTTTTGCATCAGAAGGGCACTTACTTGAATTATTTTAATGGAAAATACAAATACTTTTAATATTTGTTTAAAGATAACTTTTTTCGAAGAAAAAGAAATGAAAATATATGCCTACATACTTTATTACTTCCAAAAATATTTAGGTATTTATCATTAGTTGTTGATTGGACATTTTAACTTTTTTTCTTTTTTTGTTTTAACCGTATTTTTACTTCTTGACATGTTCATTCTTTGAATTCTATTCGTGTTAGGTTTTTCTTTTATGCTTACCTATTTCGGTGGAAAGTTGCAAACTTTCATTTAAACAGAAACGAATTAACTTGCCTTGATTAACAATGAAATCGCTATATATACATATAATTAACTTCACAACACAACAGATTAAATATTATCTCTGTATTAGACTAAATCTAAGTTTCTACCATATAGTGTGAAGTGTATTAAAGTGTATTAGAGATTCATAATAGCGTGAAGTGTATTAAAGTAGTATTAATATAACAGTTATTTGGCTTCTGCTTTTGATATCCTTATAAACATAGCATTGTCGAATGTGATATTTGTCCATCCTTATGTGCTTCATTAACGTAGTGGTAAAATTATTCAACAATTCGTACATATTCGAGGATGCGATGAAGTGTTTCGCCTTGAGTATCATTTAATAGTAATTTTAGTTATTTAAATTGTGATGTTGAGGGAACAAGTTCAGAAAGTGATATATTTTTATTTATATTTAATTCTACATTAAGTTCGTTATCTGAAAAGAATATTAAATTTAACAACACATAAACACTAAGTACTTTAGTAATCAATAACTATTTAACAATATTTGCGATTTAGTATTTTTGTAAAGTTTAACTGTTAAATTCCTTGGCAGAGGTTTCTCTTTTTCTCTGTCTAAAAACAAAAACTTCAAAGAATATTTGATGGCCAATTCTAAAGGACCATATTTCTGATAATTTTTTGTCTTTTGCAGCGTTATGGAATTTTTATTAATTAGGGAAATTCAGAGGACTAGAATATACCGATATTTTGGAAAACTGCCGTTAACAAAACCATTCTTTATTTACAGACACTAATTTTCTTTTTCTGTAATACTGAGCTATAAAATATTTTACTTAATTTGGGACAGCAATTGACATATATAACTAGAACTTTATTTAATATACGTATCTACATTTTTAAACCAAACATAAAGTATCTATATTTAGTTTTTCAAACTAAATATAAATATTTTATCTTCATGGCTCAAGCAATGTCAGTGAATTATTTTAGTATCATTTAAGTTAAAAAAATCGTAATATCAGGTAAATCGTAATATCGTAATAAAAAATCATAATATCGTTATCAACAAGTTAAAAATCGTAATATAACAAAGTATTTATTTTCAACGATGTACTTACCTTTGAACTTTAACTTGCTTCAAGATGTCTCAGAATGCAGTATTTACACATATTATAAATAACATTTTGCAAAATTCTCAGCGCAGTTCTCATCTTTGATTTTGGTCTCGTTTTCCGCTTGTTTTTATACGAGAAAAGAATTTTAATTGATTACGCAGAATGTTCTCTTCACACATTTCTGTCTTTTCCAGCACTTTATTAATGGTTTATAATTTGTAAATATCATGCAAAATAACATAAGAAAAAAATTACCACCGAAATTACAATAATGAATAATGAAGACATGCTGTAAGTAAATGATAGTGCCAAATGAAACATTTTGTCATAAACACGAAATTCTGTTAATAAACAGACTTACTAAGGCTATCTGTGAGATACAAGATGTGTTTCATGGAAGTTCTTTGAAGAGAAACTAGCTGATATTCGCGTTTAAGGGAAACTCATGTATTTCCAGCGAATAAACTATTCACAGGCAATTTTCGTTATTTTACTAGGTAAAAAGAAAACTCATGAAAATTCTATCCAAGTTCGTTCCGGTTTTCTTCTCGGCAGATAGGGTGTTTCTATTCAGTAGACGAGTGTAAGACCGCTGAATACTGGGGATTCGATCCCAAGCAAATGGGATGGCTGCATGGTTTGTTTTCGTGGTTCTTCCTGTGCGTAACATGAACACGAGTCATTTTTCCTTAGACAGTCCTCCACAAACTCATCCCTCCCCTTAGGCAGACAGCCATCGTGTGATTTGACATATTCAAATAACCTACTAAGAGAACTTCTTCTCGACCATGGATGGGCTAAGAAATCACATGCGTACAAAAGTAATAAATTTATAAGGTATTTTCTCTCTCCTTTCTGCATGCCTTCGTGGTGTACGTGTAAGCATCATCGAAGCGTATTTGAGAGGTTCAGGGTTCGAGTCTCACCGACAGAGTTGCACCTTTTTTCATAGCTCCTTCAAAATAACCTAATGACTCTATAAATTATAAAGAAAGGAAATTTTGACTTGCTTAATTTATAAAAATGATAATTAATCTAAATATATTTTAGTAGTGCTGACAATGAAGGTCAGTATATATTAATTACATATAAAAATATCTTCTAGGTTAGTAATTTTTTACTTATCAGTAAAATTTCACATATTCGTTTCAAATGGCTGGAAATTTCTGTAAATAACTGCATACTTTATTTTTTATTATTAAAGAGTTGTGTGGATGCATTTTGTATTCTAAAGCTGTGAAAATAATTAGACGTCTTTGTTTGTATTATATATATATAATGATAAGCCCATGCCGTGAAGACTTTTTACTTTTATAACAATAGTTCCTTTATTTCTTTTTCAAGCTTTCTTCTGCATTTTTCTGTAATTTTTAAATAAAAAATTAAAAAATCTAAAATTCAACTTACAGGATTTTTCTACAAAACAATTTATAAAAAAATTTGACCACTTTTTGAGTATCCTTATTTAGTCTACTAATTTTAAAGTAGGTATAATTAATTCTAAAATTTAAAAAAAGTTTTACACTGAATCACATTCCTTCTTTCCCATTTGTTTTAAAAAGGTCAAAATTTACTTAAATTTAATTTTATTTAGTAAAGCAATATTTTTCTTTTTCAAAATATCTACTTTAAATTAAAATCTTAATATTAGTTTTAAAAAGTTTTTCTTTGGGTTTCAAAATTATATCTTTTGTTGCAGTTTTTAGCCTTTTGAGGGATTACTTTCTCGCCACTGAATTTTAGTTTCGCTAATGATGCCAAACTGGCAAACTTAAACGTCACTACTGTAACAATATTTTTCATAGTTTCGGTAGACTAATTGAAAGTACTTGAAGTTTTCAATCATTTCTCATTAGTTTTTATTTCAATTCCGTTAATTTTCATTACAATTTTATAATTTCACTTACGTTTTCAATTCCTTGAACAGAGTTCTCTTTATTTAAAGGTAAAAAGTTTTGATTAGAATTTACTTTGCTTTTTTCCTTGCTTTGGGCAGGGGTGAAATGGTTTATCGGCTAATTCTGGATATAGAAGAGCAAGGATTTTTGTGGAAGAGAGATTTCAATTGATTTCATTGTTCCTCCTCCTGACGAAGTGGCATTGGAGTTGATTGAATTTCGCTCCTATTATGTTCATTTCTCTTTAAATTTCATTGAATTTTTGAATTGGGATATTACTTGTTTGAACTGTTTTGGTTTTAACATTTATTAATTTTTTTAATTTATTACTTACGAATTTCAATTTTTGGTCTTTGTTAAAAATTGGTTCTAAATTTCTTACTATATGTCTTGACTGATAATTTTTAAGCAGCTTAATGCGTGATAGTACTAGGCATGATTATATTACTTTTTGTTTAAATGTTTTGTAATTCTGAAATATATATATATATATATAATTTATAGAAAGTAGTAAAAGAACGTAGAGAACTTTTTGGTCAAGAAGTTTGCGTATTGAGCTGCAAAATCAAAATTATAGGTGAGCAAAAGAAGTAAAATTCTAAAAGCTATTGCCTAAAAGTAAATTTGATAGACAAGTTTCAAGTAAAAAGAGAAAAATTCTAAGGGCAATGGCCTAAAAGTAAATTTGATACCTACGTTCCAGAGTTTAAGAAACTTTAACAAAAATTAATTACTCAAAAGTAAAAGTAACGAAAAAAAAAAGAAAACTAAAATTTGGTATTCAAGAAATTCAACATTTAAAAATTTTTTAACACGTAAAAAATAAAAAAAAACATTTTAAATTAAAATAAAACAACAGAAAAAATTACAAAGAATGGCAGTAAATGGCAATTTAGCCTACGTCGAGCTTGTTGCCGACTTATCAAGGGAAAAGCGCACCATCTCGTGCATAGCTAAACTCCATTACGCGTTTTGTGAAACGACAATAATTGAGACAAAAGCGAAAAAATTTTAACAGATAAAAATAGATAAAATTTACGTAATACCGTAGGTCTCAAATATAAGAGAACG
>KK117167.1:116437-127031 GCA_000611955.2 Stegodyphus mimosarum
ATATATAATACAAATATACAGGTTTCCCCAGATTTACGAAAACAAAATCCTTTTGCGACACCTTTTGTAAATCAAAGTGGCTAAGAGAAAAATGATTAATATTAATTCACTAATTAAAAGTTTAAACGTTTGAGCGTTCAGAAAGAACCTATCAAATCAAATTATATAACACTTTCATAATTAAATCTTTGTAGCCTTGTAGCCGTTATCTGTAGAATTCTAACATATATGTTTTTTTATACCTATTAGTATGATGCAACTTGACTAACGAATCAGTAATTTACATGGTGAGACAAAGTATCAAATGTTGCGTTTTGATTGCTGTAAAACCTACGCTTACATGTTGATAATATATAACAGGAACAGCGTACTCCGTGCCAACTTCGCCGTGCCTCGAGGAAAGAATCAAAAGCGCAGATACAAAGTTGCATAATAAATTAAGGTTTTCTCCCTTGCTTGTGGTTTCGTTTCTTTCTTTATATTACTGTTTTTAGTTTTCCATATCTTCAAAATGTTACCATCTTCAGAGTGCGTGAAAGTGTTTTTTTTTTCACTCATCAGCAGTCAGTTTATCGTGAACATTTAATTAATTTTTCTTAAAATTCTCCGGAAATTAACATTTCAGAGAAAGGGAATACATCATCAGTTCTCCGTATCTGCTGTTTTGATATGCTGGTGATTTATGAGTGAAAAGAGAGACAAAAGTTTTACTTTCTCTCTTTTCCAAATAATTAGTGCTCATAGGAGTTTCTAAAACACTATTCATAGAAAATTGGTGCACGTGAATATTTGAATTAGTAAGTACGTATAGATGAAAAACTTTCACGGAATACCTAGTTTATTTAGTTTACCGTTTTCATAATCTTTTTAAATTCATGTAAGTGAAAATACATTATAACATTTTTAAAGAGTTGATATTCTGGATTCTATGATTTCCATACTGGTCCTTAATTTTGCATATTATGTGACATCTTTAACAACGTATGACATTGTAAAGGCATCCAGAATGGTTGAAGGTAACCACCAAGCTACTTCTTTTTCTCAACTATTCGGCGCTTTCTTTCTATTGAAGCAAAAGAATTGATTTTCTCTAACAGCTCTGCGGTCAGCATTCGCGTGATAACATACCTAATCATTATTTCCTGTGGCCACTGTCGCTATATCGAAGGGTCTGAAAAACGGGCGGCTAAAACCCGCCGGGAACTGAAGAAATTCAACCAATCAGAATAAGCCACCGCCGGAGACCGTTTTTGGTGACCAATTTTTAATGCCAAGAATTAAAGGATTTGTTTTTGAGTCATTTTCCGTTGATACGGAACTTTTCGTACATCTCCTGAGTGTATATTTTTCGTTTGGATTTGTAATGATTTTTTAACTTTAACCTGTATTGAAAGGCAACAGAGTGAATATGTAAAATTCGTAGGATTCTCATGTGAACTGTGTAATAAAATTTTAAGCTAAAAAAAGTGTACTAATGAATCCCCGCGTCTTTTTACCGTGTGGTGTCTTAAAAACCAAAAATTATTCTCTGGTATGAATCTTCGAACGTTCCACTTCATTCTGTAACACTGAAAATTACAGGGAGCATTTATTTTCTGATCATCAAGTAACAAATGCACATGTAAAAGTCTTTCTCAACTTTTACTGTGTGGAAGATACATTGCTTTACTTTTTTTTAATATTAGGGACCGAAATTTAGTGAACCAAAGCCCTCAAGCTTATATTTTTTTCAGAAAGTTCCTAAATACTAACAAAATATAATTTGATTTTTAAAAATTTTTTTTAAATGTATTGCATTTTGATATTTGGTTTTGAAGAAATTTAACACATTGAATAAATTTGATTCTAAAAATCTCAAGTATATTGTATTTTTTAAAAGATTAATATATAATTTAAAAATTATTTATTTAGTTAATAACATTTGGAATTCTCTCCCAGTTTCAACACATGGGAAATGTACATAATATGTTAGAAAAGCCTTCCAATTTTTATATTTGAAACTTAGTGTAATTAAAGTAATGAATTTATATTTGATTTCCTTAATAATGTTTTGTCAGAAAAGACTATATGCAATACTTTTACAAACATCAAAAGTGTGTAAAGGATTAATCCACGTAACAAATAGATTTTTAGAAAAAATATCAGTAGCATAACATGAGGCATGTACAATGTGAAAATCTTCTTTACAATGTATTACATATTATATATATATATATGCAGTTCATAATCATTTGAGAAAGAGGCCTATGAGTGATAAGACTGCTGAATGCTGATAGTTAGGTTTAAATCCAAGCATGTACTTTTTGACACATTTTACTGAGTTTATCTAGTCTGATGATCGCCATAAAATATTAATTGAAGAACAAAGTATTTGTGTCATAACCATGTAATACTATACCTGATCTGCAAAACAAAATTGCGATGGCTCTAGAGACCATCATGCTAGTGAAATTGTTCTGTGTCTTGTAGGTATTACAAAAGCAGCTCAATTAGAGTACTCTATCAAGTAGTATGGAGATAGGTATCATATAACCAAATATGCATGTATCAAAACATTTGTAGGTACATATTGTAAAGTGACTTCCAATACTATTAGAATTTATAGTTTTAAACTTAAATCTACTTCCAAATACTTTATTTTGATATACTCTGTGGTCTGAAAAAAATTAATATTGCTGACATTCAAGAGCAGATAAAAGTATGTCATACTTAAATAAAAAAAACATATAAAATTAATATAAGGCAAAAATAGCAGCTTAGCATAAAATCTTGTGTCAGTTTTAAGAATTAACTTCTCAGTAAAGAAACAATCTTCTTCAGTAAAAAAAATTGAGAAAAGGTTTTTATTTCCAGGTTTTTAAAGCGCATATATTAGATAATCCTTGAAATTGATAAGAATTATTCGAACTCTGCATCAATCTAAGCTTTTTTATTTATTTTAATCTTTAAATTCATGGTCTGTCAAAATTTTCAATTTTGTGTCAACTACTATATGTTTTTGAGAATCTGGAATCACAGGTGGATTTGTTCAAACAAATAGCATTCGACATTTTTTTATTACATGTTTGCAATGATTCTGCATGAAAAATCTACAAATTAAATTTGTCAAAAGTTTTACAAAGTGGAAACTAATGCTCTTATCAGGTTTGTTCCTTCTTTTTGAGGAAATCAGCTTTTTTATTACTGTCAGTTCTAAAATGGAAAGGAACTTGCTT
Organism: Stegodyphus mimosarum; assembly: GCA_000611955.2. Classification (NCBI taxonomy): domain Eukaryota; kingdom Metazoa; phylum Arthropoda; class Arachnida; order Araneae; family Eresidae; genus Stegodyphus; species Stegodyphus mimosarum. The sequence goes on from KK117167.1 coordinate 119,653, forward strand.
GACATTTACTCTGATTTGAAAGTGTCTTAAAATTTCTCTAGATATCTTCAAATATAGGTGTAATATATACAAGTAAAATCTATTTAGCCTATTCTTAATACTTGTAACATTAGATTTTTGCAATATTAAAAGAGGTAAAAAAGACCATTATGATAGCTTCAGTGGTGAACTATAGGAGGTTTGCATGAGCCCTTTGTTAAATTTGTCTCCAGATTGCAAACCCCATGTTCTTTATTGTTTGCTTATTATTTGTTCCAGGAAAAACAAATGGCTTGCATGTTGTAACCATACTTTAACAAATTTTACATTAAAGCATGAAATAAAAATAAATTATTTGGGGGTTTTCATCGAGATGGCTTTTGAGATTGAAAGACAATCTTAAAATGGGGAAACCTTTAGAAGAATTTAAAAACTTTTCAAAAATCTCTGTTTGGTTCTTGAAACCTTATAAAAGATCATCTGAGGTGAGAGAAGAAAGCAGTATATGGTAACTTCTTGCATGAATCGTGCATGTAATGAATTTTAGACGATATTTTTTATTTAAAATTTTTTCATGTACAGTTATTTGTATTTCCTATTTTTTGTAAAAATTAAAACATTTAATTATAAATTGGTATTTTATTTTTATAAACTAAAGTGTGAGCTTGTTGTTAATATTTTCATAGCTCACCCCTGGATATTTTAATCAAAATTTTATATAGATTAGTAAATTACAATTTAATATATATTGGTAAATACATCAGATTATGCAGCATAGTATGAATATCTTTAAATTCTTAACATATGCCAATTTTAAGTTTGTCAATACTATATTTTAAAATATTTTTTCCCATGGCATCATATGCATAATCCCAAAAATAACCTGAGGATAGAATATTTCAGTTGTTTGTTTCTATTTCATGTAACATTTCATCAGTAATGCATTAACACATTAAATATTGCATTGGCCATTGGAAACCTAGTAAAATAGACTTGTTGTTTAACATGTTAGATATTGTGAAAACACAACATTAGTGTAAGCCAATGTAAAGCAATAAATGAATGTTAATTATGCAACTAAATGCACACATATAGTCAGATACCCACTCGTTTGTCATAAAGCCAACTTTGACTCTTTTACATACATACTCCTATAAACAATGGTATAATAAACTGAATGATGTTTATTAATTGGATGAATGATGTTAATTTATTAATTGGAGAATAACAATTATAAACAGAGTCCTTTTTATACAGTTATTATGCCACTATGAATAATTATTCCAAATGAAAAAAAAAAGTAGTTGCCAAATCAGTTTTGTATGAAGAAATAATGATGATACATCATATAATGGTAACTTTATCCAAAACTTCAGCAACAGAATAAAGTGAGAAACCTTCGATAAAATGGGCAAAAAGCTTTCACACAGAGAAAAATTATGATTTCTTTTATCTATCTTAGTATTCATCAGCAGCCGAGTAGATAAGACTGTGGAGCAATGGTAGTTTGAACCCTAGTGGACAGGCTAGCTTCATAGGAATTTTTTCATATGTTACATGAACAGGAGTCATTTTGTTTTAAATATACTTCATGAAAGTGTTCTTTCTCTCAAGAAGATACTGTTTCTATCCTTTGGAATAATCAATGAAGCAAATAAGACAACATTCTCATTTACTACCATCAGTATAAAACTCAAGCAAAAAATTTGTGCATTTGTTTATCAACTGAAGTATTTTTATAGATGTTCTAGTTTAAGAGTACGAAAAATTTATTTACCAAAAAACAACAAATTTAGTTTTTCATGTTTACATCTTTATTGAAAAAATACAGAATTGTGAAAACTCATCGCAGTTCCACAGTCAATGATAGCAAATTATAAGAACATAGGCAGTAGATGTGTATGTTGCAGGATAAAATTTGTTGCTTCTTAGAAAATAGAAATTATAAGAATCCAATGGTGGGAGCTGTTTTTATTGTAATGTTTTATTGATACAAATAAATAAATAAAATAAAATAAAAAATATGGAATCTCAAGAAAACTTTTCTGCTAGGGATTACAATATGCCACTGAAATCATAAACATTTACAGCAATCGTAAGCAAACTAAATTTAAATTGTAGATTAAAGATGTATGATCCTGTAATTATAAACTGTGAACACTAGTAAAGCTGATAAATTAGAGCATATCACTCAAAAAAGTCTTGACAATAAAAAAAAAAAGAAAAAGATGGATATAGCAACATACACAGTGTAATATAGAGTGTAAAATGTTCCACAGATTTGCAGTGAATAAATACCTATTGATTGTGCTAATGCTGCATTTTTGCAAGACTTGAAAAATTATATCTTTATTTTTATGTAACACAACGAAATGAAACAGAATTATTTAGGTAGAAAATAATGCATAAAACAAGTTTCATGTTAATTTCTCAATTATTTTTTCTTTTGGGAGTTAATGGGTTAGCTGAAATTTTATGAGCTATCCAATGTTTGCATTTTAATACACTGATTCTCTGAATTTCTATATTTCAGTAGGAGCTTCTGTTAGTAAAATTTTGCATTACAGAAAAACACTTCCAAAAAAAAAAAAAAAGAGATTTCTAATATCAGCTAGTTAAAATATATATTTTTATTACAATGCAGTACATTAAATAATGAGAATCTGGATATCACCAAGCCATTTCAAATATACGAGTGAAGACATTTCACACTACAGTAATTTTTATCAATAGTAAATAAAGAGTATGAGGAAATCAAAAGGTTATTCGGTAACGACAGAGCAAATTGAGTGAGATAGAAAGCTTTTTTTTTTTTAAATATTGTACATTCTTGACTTATCACCCCTATAGTAATTTTAATTATTTGAGTACCTCAAAATAATAATCAAAGCAAAATGAAATGCTGCTACCTAAGAAGCGCTCATAACGTAAACAAAACGTTACCGTTACATTAACAAGTCTGGCAAACTATCTCGTATACCAGTTTTGCACAAAAATTGCGTTTGGCGAACAGAAAATAATGCCAAAAGTCCCCCGGCGCAACGGCCCTTTCTGATTGGTAGAATTTCCTCAGTTCCCGGCGGGTTTTAGCCGCCCGTGTCTGAAAATCACTTTTCTCATTAGGTAAAACTGTTTATTTATTGGATGTCTTCGCACCATTGACTTTTCTTAAGCTTTCTATTTCTTTTCTTTTCCTTCATAGTTGTCCTGTTTTAATTCCAACGCAATTTCAAGATAATTATAAACAAATCATGCATTCCTCATTCTTGCAATTTGAGGGAACAAATTTGAGAAATCTGCAATATAAAATATCTCGAGGGGTACCATGTTTACCTTAGTTACTGATGTTATCCAGTAGGTGACTGTGTACAAAACCAGTGTATTTCAAAGTTCTAATTCCGTGTAGAGAGGCAAGCGACTTAAAGCCCCGTAAAAGATTTAAACGAAACATTTTTATTACAACTTCAATTTAACTACTTAACTGTATGTATAATTAACGCAGCAACTGTTTCTTGCGGGATTCAGCAAATCGTAAATGTTAACATAAACCTTAAACAATTAAGCATGCAATTGACATCACAAAATCCTACTGTACGCTTTGGCTCACACCTTCTAATTGCGCCAGAAAACACGATTAGCAAAAGAGTAAAGCCAATTCGAGTACATGTAAGAGCTGGGTTTAAATAGTTAGGAAGAAGATCCGTGGTCGCTGCGAAACTCTGTCTTTTAATTTCTCTTCTCTTAATTCATATATATGTTATATATTACATATTTCAGTTGTGAATTTAAATTGTTTTAATTGTAATGATTTAACTTAATTCTGCTTCAGACTTAAAGATTAATTTGTTTTTATTTTGTAGTTAAGTTTCTTTGCCTTGTTGAAAAGTAATTGTTGTCATTTAATTTGTTTTCTTAACAGTTTGGTTAACTCTTTTTTTTGAGTTGCTTGAGTAATTAATTTTTCTTCTTTTACTTTTGGTTTGGTTAACTATTTAAATTTTTGTTTAGTTAATATTTTTCTTAACTTTGTTGCTTAATGTTTAATCTCTTGTTAAGTTGACCCTTAAGGTCAATTTTTTTAAAGTTCTTTTAAAGTTTTGTTTACACAAGTTGGTGTTTAAAGTTTTAATTAAGTTTTTAATGTGCCCCCTTTTCTGCTAAATTTGGGATCCATATTTTCTGACTATGGTGATCGTTTTGGTGTTGTGGAAAACATAAAAGTTTTCCTACTTGATCATTATATTTTAATTGAAGTAATTTTTTATTTTCTTACTATGGTGGTCGTGTTTGGTGTTGTAAAAAACCTAAGAAATTTATCTATGTGATTATTATATTTTAATTGAAGTACTTTTCTCCAGTCTCATTATTTAGTATTTAAAGAACAAATCTTTTAATTCTTTCGAAAACTTTTTTCCGTTGCCTTATGGGGAATCAAGATTTATGACTTTGTTTTCAATCTCTTCACCCGCCAGACAGTGGTCTGGGAAGCATCTTCATCAATGGAAACTTTTGCACCCTGCTGGAGAGGGTAATTTCAACGTTACTTACCATACGCCAAGGTCGAGGGGACGGGGCGATTTCCTTACTTACAGGCTTTTTCAACACTTGATTGGGACCCCTCGACGAGGCTAGTTCGGCTGACAGGTTGTTGACCTTGGTGGATCAGCGATTACTCGCCAATTTCAGGAGTTCGAACTACATGGCTTCACCTTCCTGTGTGCTTTTTTTCCCCTGGGGTTGCCGGGCTATTGGCCTGTCTTGTACCATCTAGAATCGCCAATCGAGATTTGGCGAAAGGAGGAAAAAGGCTTGGAGCGAGCTACGAAAGGAGGAGACGAGGGAGACGTGGGCAGACGGGAGAAGGAAAAAGACTGAAGGTGTATCCAAACGAGAAATCGGTCGCTTTAGCTGTCTGCGTTATCATAGAACGAACGATGTCTGAAGAAATGGATGAGAGAAGGCTCCTATGGAGGGCGACGAAAGTAACTAAACGTTTTCATTACTAATTTTATTTCTTTTCTCTCCTTATAGAAAGCAAGTGAAATGGCAAACGAGAATTGTGTTGACGTCTACTGCCATGATTCTGTATCCACGTATCGGCATGTACCCTTACCATTGTCAAAATCGGTATGAAAAATTTTGTTTATTTTGTTTCCCCACCACCACCACCTATGTAAAAAATTGTATTAAGTCAGTTATCTCTTAATAAATCCTAGATTTAATTTAACATCTCTTGTAATGTTTTCACTTTTTAATTTAGAACACTGGACCCAATAGTATTTTAAGTGACACAACGCATAAATTTAATTACACTGTTGGAAGTCACTATTTACGGTTAACTAGAACACACTATTTTTACTGTATATTTGTTGTTATCATGTATGTCACAGACTTTTACAACCATACAATATTTGTCTTATTCATGTGATTTAGAATGGTTATCCAAATTTTGACTTTCATTTGATATTGAACTTAAAACTTAAACTCTTAAGTTAAAAACTCCAACATATTTGCTGATATAATTTAATTCCCATATTGGGTACATCATTAAAAATGCTTTCAATTTATAAAAGGGATCATGCTAAATATTGGTATATTTCATTGGTATAGCAAATGGTTTTTGTTTTCTATGTGTATTGAAATCTTACAGAAACTCATAAAAAAGTTTCATAATTAATGGAAAATCTACTGGAGTATTTCGTAGGACTCTAAGAAGAAACAATCTATTAATTAATGCCCTTTTTCTACTCTGAAAAACTTTTAAAATAACTGTTCTCGCTAGGTTGGCTTAAGTTAGTTGAACACGGCGAAATCACGAGGGCTATCTGCTTATAGAGTCATTAGTTTATTTTTGATGTTGGAGACGTAAAAAATGAGCAATGCCCTCGCCGGGACTCGGAACTCTCGAATACGCGCTGAGTGTACTACCGTTACACCACGAAAGCATGCAGAAAGGAGGGAGAAAATACATTATATAATCCTCCTTTTAAAAGGCGAGTGGGGTTTAGTGGACCCAACCACCAAATCCTGGTAGTGAAGAATCATCTTCCACCACCTTTTTTAGTTCGAAAGCCTCTGTAGATTTTTTTTAGGTTTTTTTAAAGCAAATGGGAAAAATAAGCAATGCCTTCGCCGGGACTCGAACCTGGACCTCTCAAATACGCGCCGAGTGTGCTACCATTACACCACGATGGCATGCCAAAGGGAGGGAGAAAATACCTTATGTATAACGAAGGAGGGATGCCTTCGTGTAAGACTTTCTGAAGGAAACTGTCAGGTATTCACTTTACATACTCGAACCATTCTGCATACAATAAAATAAGTAGAAGCAAAGTAGAAACCTTCTGGAAAATTGGGGATAAATGCCGAAATTAGTATAGCACCCAACCTGTAATGAAACTGAATGCTATGCTTAAAGTTAAATTGCTGTCAATAGCGGAAATTTTCTTTAGAAATATGAGATTGAGGAAATTAAAAAAAGAAAAAAACTTAAGGAATAAATAATCATGCTCATTGAATTATCACTTGAATAATATAAGGCACTTTTATTTAATAACTTTTTTTCTTCCCTGGATGAGCTGTATCTGCATTTCAAGCTACTGATGGAGCATATTGCGAGATCTTGGAGGTACCAATATTTTCAGATTCAGTATGAGGTCTTTAACTGACCTTCAGATTGAAGCTTTAGCTAGTGTCATAAATAGAGCAGCTTTAAAACAATAAGAGTGTCTCTTTCATTCATATTCAAGAATATAACAAGAGTAGATTTTAACTCATTTAACTAATATGAAATAAATGCATCTAACTAAGAACTTTTGTAAATATTTGAGAGCAAGGCCAAAAGAAAATGTAAAAGACAATAAAAATAATTTTAAAAACATATTTCTTAGATTAAGTAGTAAAGCTTGGAAATGAATCAGAAATACAGTAAAGTATACATTTTTTTAAATATAAGTTACGAATGGTTCCTTTTGAATAGTTGTATGTGCTTTTAGAGCTTATGTTAAGGATATTCATATCCTGTTTGCAGAGACATTAATTTTTTTCTTCAGAGCAGGAACGCAAAAGACAGCTATGGCCTTCCACGGATCTTCCAGTTTCCAGCTGCATGAGCTTCCACTTACATCTCGAGAGCATGCGCGAATAAATGCCTTAATTCTTCCAATTGGTACCACTTAACGAGTATTTGGGAAGAGGCACCAGATCCAGTCGACAAAATTCAGATTGTGATGAATCACTGTCGACAACATCGACAACATTTAGTTAGAGTAGAAACATTATGTTTATCTCGTAGACGAAAATATGAAAAATCAGGCTATCTTTAATTGCATCTTTGGTGATATTGTAAGGTTTTAGTTAAACTAACAAAGTTTTATTTTAATTTGCCTTTTTCTATCTGT